>DF358424.1:49217-64433 GCA_000787875.1 Solanum virginianum
TTGATCCAATCTCTCTAAAAATTGATCGAGACGACTTTACCACTCAATTTTTCATAATGATCTCTTATTTATCTTGAATTTGCAAATGAAGCATGGGAAGATGAGTTATGCGCACTTCTCTACACTAGGGGTATTTTGGTAATTTTATCTAGCGTTACATCATCTCCCCCTTAGGATTATTTGTCCTTGAATGATGAGTAAAGGTGGATATCAAGGCACGAATAGACTCAAACTCATCTCAACTTTCACATCTATCAATCAAACTCTCAACTCTTTCTCAATCATCAATCAACTCTATTCGAACTCAAGAATAGAGAATCAACTTAAGAATAGATCAATCAATTTAGTTAAGGGTAAAGAAATTACCTTCAACATTCTCATCATTAGGCATAAATAGGTGCAAATACTTTGTTTTCATCTCTTCCTCACCTTCCCATGTGGCTTTCTCAATGAATTATTTTCTCCACAGGACTTTGACTGAGGCTATGACTTTGGTTCTCAACTTGCGAATCTGACAATCAAGGATTTTGACCAAAATTTATTCATAAGAAAAGCTATCCTTCACTCAGATACTCTCAATAGGGATCACCAAGGCAGGATCTCCCAAGCACTTCCTCTATATCGACATGTGGAACACTGGAGATACCATCTAATTCAGAAGGCAACTCTAACTCATATGCAACCTTCCCAATCCTCTTCAAAATCTTATAAGGTTCAATATAGTGAAGACTTAATTTCCCCTTCTTTCTAAATCTCATGACACCCTTCAAAGGTGGCACTTTCACATATACCCAATCATTCACCTTGAACTCTAAGTCTCTCCTCTGCACATCGGTGTAGGATTTCTAGCGAATCTGTGCATGATTTAATCTCTCTTTAATGACCTTAACCTTCTCCAATGATTGATGGATAAGATCAGGCCCTATCAACTCCGCTTCTCCAACCTCAAACTACCTAATTGGTGATCTACATCTTCTTCCATACAAAGCTACGTAGGGAGCCATACTAATGCTTGTATGATAACTATTGTTATATGCAAATTCAATCAATGGGAGGTAATAATCCCAATTTCCCTTGAAATCAAGAACATAGACTCTTAGTATATCCTCTAATGTCTGGATTGTACGTTCGGCCTGGCCATTTGTCTGGGGATGGAAGGTTTCAGTTAAATTCACTTTGGTACCCAATCCTTTCTGGAATGATCTCAAAAATTAGGAGGTAAATTGAGCTCCTCTGTGTGAGATGATAGACAAGGGAACTCCATGCAACCTTATAATCTCTTGGATGTACAACTTAGCATACTACTCTATAGTGTTGGTTGTCTTAATTGCTAAGAAGTGAGCCGACATAGTCATCCTATCCACGATCACCCAAATCGAATCATGTTGCTTCAGAGACTTTGGTAGACTAGTAATGAAGTCCATATTAATCATCTCCCACTTCTATTTAGGAATCTCACAGTTCTAAGACAATCCACATAGTATTTGATGCTTAACTTTAACTTGTTGGCAATTCAGGCACTTTGCAATGAACTCAACAATATCCCTCTTCGTTCCACTCCACCAATAGACTTCTCTCAAGTCGTGGTACATCTTGGTAGAGCCAAGATGAATGGAATATCTAGAGCTTTAGGCTTCTGCCCTAATCCTTTCTCGAATACCATCAACATCTGAGACGCACAATCTACTCTTGTATCTCAATACTCCTCTCCCCTGTCACGCCTTACGAGGGTACCCAAGATGTGACCGATACCCAGAGAATATTACTAGTCCCCAAGTGAACCACTTGTCCTCATCACAATCATTCAATCAATAAACTTCTACTAATTAGCGGAAGACAACAAGATTGTAAATGGACACATCTATCTAATATCAAAATAACACAATCATGAAAGGCTAGTAGAAAGAACTAGCTCAACAAGTCTTAACAATCAACTTTTGACTCTAGTCTATGAAGCCTCTATAACTATTGAGTGGTGCCCATGACATACACGTGGCTACCTCAAATAAAAAATAAGCTATCAAGTCTAACTCTAAAGTAGGATAAAATAAAAGTAATGAATCCTCTGAAAGTAGGGGAGGCTCACTAATCAGCTGAACATCCTAGATCCTCAATAATGCGCCTCCTGATGATCTCTAATCCTTGTATTTGTATCATAAAATTATGTCAGTACGTGAAATTTTCAGTATGTAAAATAGCTGAATGAAACCAAAACAACTGGAATCATATAAAACATCTATCAACATCAAGGATAATAACAAATCAACATGTCAAATATCTACCTAAAGCAAGAATAAAGAGTAGACAAGTGACCTATAAACCAATCGAACCTCATCAATCAAATCAGACTCATCTTAACTCATCTCATCTCATCTCGTATCAACTCAGAGTACTCAGTTTGGAAACTTTCTAGGAGTTTCTCTTATCCAACAATAATCACTTATGATCCAGTGATTGTACAACAATCCCACTTATGTTGCCATACCTATTTCGTACTTGCCCAGTAGGGAATGAATCGAAACCATAATGTACAAGTCCAAATGGAGATAACAATCTATAAGTCCTCTATTGATTTTAGGGACTTCTAATCAGAGGGAATCTCATCATAATGTGATATGATGGTCCTAATCCTTACCTACGCTTGACTACATAGTTTGACAAGTGCATGTTAGATTAAATTTTACTCTTTCGGTGCTCGATACTCCTCTCATCACTCAATGTTCATACAATAATCCACCTAATCAAACTATCTCAATCAAATCATCCAAAATCATCCTTGTAGATGCTCTCATTATTCAATCGATCTCATAGAGACTCTCATCATCTCATCAATGAACATCTCAATCATTAGCTCAAGGTTTAAAACAATCATTAGAAAATAACCGAATAGATAAATTATTAGAGTTTATTTATAAAGACTCATGGGACTACAAAGTTCTATCAATTCATCATCATTATCAACTCATAATCACAATCATAATCGACATTCTCAATCAAGGCTCTAGACTTAATCCCTATCTTCATTTATGCTTGCTTTCAATAGTTAACATATGGGGTATATGCAATAATTCATGTAAAGAATTCAATTCCAAAAAACAAGTCTACGATGATCATCAACATATGAAAATACATGTAGTAAATATAATTTTCAAGAAAATCCATCAAGAAACCATTTAAGAATCAAGTATGTAGACTCACGAACTTTTAACTCTCTTCGAAGACAATCTATAGGGCACATGGGAGAACAATCTCATGATTTTAGTTTAGCCTAACATACCTGGAAAGTTGATATTACAATCAAAATTTGATGAATACTAGCTTTCTTGGAGAAAATCCTCGATCTCGGTAGTTCTTTTAGAGTGGAAGAACTTGGTAAGACATTGTGAGAAGAGCTTCTCTTTGATTCTTGAATTCTTTATTTAGAATCTTTAGAGTTCTTGATGAAGAACCTTAATTTTTGAAGAAGAAGAAGAAGAATCAAGAAATCCTTTCTTGGAATTTTTGAATTCATTTTCTTGAAACCCTAGGTTATGATTTAAGATTTTATTAAGGATTCATAAATAGATGAAGAAATTTAGGTTGGGTAGATTGAAATTTATGAAGAATAACTCACCTTGAGGATGAATCATGAAACCTAATCCTAACTTGATGACTTTCTTAATGATTCATGAGTGTTTGTGTTTCGGAGTGAAGGAGAGGGTTTTAATTATGAAAATTGACATTTTATGCATTTTAGGACGTTAAATAGACCCCGAAAGATATTAGGATAAAAGTATCTTCAAAATGGAATAAAGGGACACCACTTATCTTATCTAGTAAGGGCCCGTGTTAGGTCCGAGATGCGGAGCTGTCATCGGACTCCACGTCGTGGACCTTCAGATAGCTTTGCACTCCTTCACTAAAATGGTCATAACGTTCTACTCCGAATTCTGATTAAAGAGAAGTTAGATGCATTGGAAAGCTAATTCAAATATCTTTGGTTTAGTATATTATTAATCATCTTACTCTTTATACTTTAGGAGATATGGTCGTTTGAAGATGACCCTTCTATCAACTCGTACGAAAACTTAGTCGAAAGAAAGTCTTTGGACTTTACTTGATGTAAAAGATTCCTTATGACTTAAAACCACTACTAATATACTTTAAATACTTAAAGAATTGATCGTAGCATTTATATATAACCTAAAAGTCATTGGTCCACCTAACGTTTATGAAATCGTACTTCGAAACGTAAACGCTAAGAATGAATTTAGCTTAACTTTGTACTGGAGGGTTCGTGTGACCTTAGATCATCTCTAATTCTATTTCCAAACTAAGAAATTGACTTTAACACCTATACTCAATTAGGAATCACAAATATGACTCATTCCTAGGTTAAAAAAATTAGGGTGTTACATCCCCCTTGGGAGAAGACCATCACATTTTGTTTGTGGACAACCCTCTTCAAATGGTGTATGACAGGATCTTGGTCTTGCTTTTCTTTCACCTCTGCAACTATCGACGAAGCAGACTCATTCTGAAAATTAACTCTTCCCTCATCAATATCCTCAAGTTGAACTCCCCATTGAGCCAATCAATGCACTTCTTTAGCTAGTTCCCTCTTTCCTTCCTCAACATGGGTTGTGCTAGCCATTGACAACCTGCTAAGAGCATCAACAACAATGTTAGCTTTATTTGGATGGTAGAGAATGCTCATGTCATAATCCTTGAGCAACTCCAACCATCTTCTTTATCGTAGGTTGTACTCTTTTTGACTAAAGACATACTGCAAGCTTTGTTGGTCAGTGAATAACACTCCATACAAGTAATGGCGCCAGATTTTAAGTGCAAACACCACTTCTGCCAACTCAAGATCATGGGTCAAATAATTCTTCTCATGAACCTTAAGTTATCTAGAAGCATAGACTATCACCTTCCCTCTCTGCATCAATACACATCCCAATCCAACTCTCAAATCATCACAACAGATTACAAAGTCCTCTATCCCATCGGGCAAGGTTAAAACTGGTGCAGTAGTAAACCTAGTCTTAACTCTTGGAAACTTTTCTCACATTTGTCGGAATACTGAAATTTGACCTTTTTCTGATCCAACTTAGTTAATGGTGCAGATAGAGAAGAAAATCCATCAAAAAATTGGTAGTAATAGCCTACCAACCCAAAGAAACTTTTTATGTCAATTGTAGAGGTCCCGTACAAGGCAGTCGTGGCTCATGCCTTAGCTTCCAATACCACCAACACCTAGCCAAGCCTCCTAAAACACCTCCACGCCCCTCCTCACGACCAGTGGTGAGTCACATGACCTGTACCACTGGTCATGGACCAAGACTTTGCCTCACCCTACCATTTTCCAGCCCCAAACATTTCCCAAAATCCGTACAAGGCCACACTGGCCGTATGGGTGCCCGTGGGGCTTCACTGCACGACAGGGTCTCATGAAAACAGTCATAACTCCTTCATCTTACATCGGAATGAGGTAAAACCAAGTGCATTGTGAAGCTAACTCAAAGGGCTTTCATTTCACATTTCGTGGGCCATCCATTAAAAATGTTCCAAGAGTTATGCTTGTTTAAAGTTAACCCTTACATGAACCATCACCTAAAACTCAACTCTTAGAGAAGTCTTGGACTCGTTAGGTAATAAAAGTCTCCTATGAACCTAATACACCCTAAACCTAACCAAATAAGGTTGAAATATGGATATATAAGAGCATAGAGTTACGGGGTGTCACAATATCTCCCCCTTGGGAATATTCATCCCCGAATATCAAAGAAAGTACACAAGGAAAGTAGTCATGAAGACTTTAGCCCAAACATGAATGCAACAATGCACATAAACATGATTTCCAAGAAAAGTTCAACATGTACATTAAAAATTTTAACAATCTTATTAACATGAACATGAATGCATGCAATGACATAAGGTCTAATACTTGAGGCTTGGAATCATAAAAAGGACTTGACATGTCATCATAAGCTTGAATAGAATGAAAGAGATACTGGTATTGCTTCTCCATACCTACACCAGCTCCCCCAGAAACACAAATGAATAGACGACTTTTCTAAAGGGCCTTAATAAACACCACATCCCCATTAATCAACCTCTCCACTCATCCATCCAACACCTCTACCGGGACCTCTTTCCAAACCAACTTATCCTCCCCCTCACCTACAACTTCAAAGAGTTCAATAACACCAGAGTCACCAACAAATCCCATCCATCTAGAAGCATGAAGAACCGGCCAAACCATATCTACAACCGTAGGCAAATCCCTAAACTTAAGTAACCTTACCAACCTTCCTCTAAACTCTATAAGGAATCATAATCCTCAACTCAAGTGTCAACCTTAAATTTACCTAACCTACTTGGTACCATAGCCACCATCTCCCCCTTGGGAGACAACCTCCACTCTATCGTCTTCTTACCCAAAACTTCTAACTCTAATAAGACGGAATCAAGGCCTTGCTTAAACTAGACTTCTTAACCTAAGAAGACCTGGAATCACCAAGGATACTATACTACCATTCACAACTTCCCTCAACATACATCTAACCTAGCCAACTGATTAACCCACTAGTCTCCTCTTTGCCACCATTATCCATATATGATAAGCTACCCATAGGCACCTTACTTAGAGCACCAACCACAACACTAGCCTTACCAAAAAAAACTAAAGAACATTCATATCATAATCCTTAAAGAATTCTAACCACCTTCTTGTTATCCACAAAGAACACTTATCATATTTAGCAACCAATCCCCCACCAAATGATCCACAAGCTCTAAATAAGTCAATACCTCATCACTAGAAACCACCACAAACATACCAAGGTATGGTTTTAAGACCCTATTCATGAAATTCATAAACATAAACAATACATAAATTAACCAATCTCCATGAAGATACAACCTGCATGCAACTATCCCATCCCAAGTATAACACCACAAGACACCACACCAACTCCAATAAGTCACATGACAAAACCTAATTCAAGATGAACATGGATCAACACTAGAAATAATGAACCTTGGATCCATCAAAATTAAAACATTTAACTTACCTTCCTTCGCCTTCCTCTTTGAAGTGGTATGATCAACTAGAAGAGCAAAGAACAATTGTTAAGAGGAGGGAACTTAACTCAACTCTATAGCATGACTTTGAACATGAAAAAAGGAATTATTTCCTAAATGCCTCATAGTCTCCTATTCATAGTCGTGGTGCACTTCACAACCATGAATAGGACTCTAATCAACATGTTGTGTTAGACTCTGACGACCTATCAACCTAGTGCTCTGATACATCTTTGTCATGACCCAAGCCTAGGGCCTAGACATTATCGGTGAATAGAGAACCTGAAGAAACCCCTAAATAAGCCTCGTAGCATATCATTACACATCCTTGATCGTGGAAGCAATGGAAAATAATGTAAGAAACATAAATAAGGGGAATTGGGACTATGGTAGAGACTCATATTTAGATAGCTTAAATATCATAAGTAAATCAAAGCTCAAGAATAATACATAACTTGCCCAATAATACCTCTAACATAGGATTTAACGGGGGCCAAGACAAGCAACAGGCTCACTCTTATAGTAAAAGTATACTAAAAAGAAGGATAGTCTTTAATATATAGCTTAAGAACATAGATATTTCCCTCACATATGAGGACTCACCAACTAGCGTGAATGGATACCACTAGCCACGTGGAGTAGGATGATGACCAAATGGAGCTCCGATTCCTACATGGTAACATAAGTAGGCATAGAGTTTGCGTTAGTATATTTGAATGTACTAAGTATCTGGGATGCAAATTAACAAGAGATAGGCATCATAATCAAAATGCATAATAATAAACAATAGATAGCATAATAACAATATGGCATGTATAATCAACTCTTAAGTAAGTCATGTTTTGTAAATCGTTCATCTTCCATGATCATAATATAAATATGTAAAGAAGCCTCAACCAACATAACATAAGAAGCTCAACTCTTAAGTAAGTCATGCTTTGCAAATTATTCATCTTACATAGATCATAATATAATTGTGTAAAGAAGCCTCAACCAACATAACATAAGACCTTCGGGATCCACCTTGCTTATGGGAGCCCGTTCCCCTTTCAGACTAAGTGACCTTCTTTAGGGAAGCCCATCCCTTTTCAAATTAAGTGGCCCTCCTTAGAGAAGCCCATCCCTTTTTGAATTAAGTGACCTTCCTTACGGGAGTTTGTCCCTTTTTTGATTAAGTGACCTTCCTTACAGGAGCCCGCCCCTCTTCAAATTAAGTGGCCTTCCTTTAGGAGCCTATCCCTTTTTGGATTAAGTGGCCTTCCTTATGGGAGCCCGTCCCTCTTCTGATTAAGTGGCCTTTCTTACGGGAGCCCATCCCTCTTCTGATTAAGTGGACTTCTTTATGGGAGCCCATCCCTTTTTGGATTAAGTGTCCCTCCTTACAGGATCCCGTCCCTTTTCAGATTAAAAGACCTTCCTTACGGAAGCCCGTCCCTTTTTGGATTAAGCATTTCATAAAACTAGCTCATCAAACTATTATATTTGAATCATCATTTCATCATCATAACATCATTAAGCTCATAAGACATATATTGGACCTTCAATTCCTCAAGAAACCATAACCGGACATTTTATCAAGCACTTGGCGGATGTGAAATTGTCGGATGAACCATATCCACATCCATAGGCAATCCAAAACTTATGCAACCTTTCTAACCTCCCTTTATACTCTAGAATGGTGTGAAATGGTAGTATAAAACCATGAAATTTAGAGATGAAATCATGCAAGTAAATCCATTGTAAAACCATCAATCAACACCTTGCAATACCCTCAAGCAATATACATCAAGGCTGGTGTGAAATGGTAGTATAAAACCATGAAATTTAGAGATGAAATCATGCAAGTAAATCCATTGTAAAACCATCAATCAATACCTTGTAACACCCTCAAACAATATACATCAAAACCTTTCATCAAATCTTACAATAGATCCAAGATTTATAGCTCAAAACATGGCAAAACAGTCACAATATTACATAACTTTGACATGGTTCATAGACATGTTCATACTAGTAAACCTATTTGTAAAATCAACTTTAAATAATGCAAATTGAGTAAAAAGGTTTTGAGCATAGTTCATAGACATGTTCATATTATCAAACCCATTAGTAAAATCAACTTTAAATCATACAATATTAATTAAAATAGGGTTTAGTCACCATGGGTGGAAGAACCCAATAGTTCAACATGACATACCTTAGATCTAGAGTTGCTTGGAATTGAGATTGGGAAGAGTGGAGGATTGGAAATGATCTTTGAATCCAATCTTGTTCTTGGGTTTCTTTGAAATTAAATTGGGGCTTGATTGAGGTTTTTGAGAGAGTTGAGAGTGTATTTGAGATAAGACTGATGAGTTTTATCCTTTGGACCTTGTTAAGGTCTTTTAGGAAGGTTAAGATAGCATTGAAAGTCTAAAATTAGAGTAATTAGCATTTATGAAAATGCCATTAGTGAATGGATGGATATCTTGGCAAAGTGTCATCTCATTGGAGACTTCACTAGCCATGTGGCACACCACGGGTTATATGGAGTGCCCATGAGACAAGGCTTAGATAGAAAAATGGAATTCGAACACTTGAGAAAAAGTTAGCATCGACGTCACTTTGACGGTCACTTTCACGGACCTTGTAGTGTTACACGGACCGTTTGCTGGTCTGTCCCACCTCACTTTGACGATAAAATGTTGTAGGCTAGCACACTCCCAGGTACCACAGCCCATACCCCTTCACACGAGTTGTACAAAGCAGTCGTGGCCCATGCCTTAGCTTCCAATGCCACCCACACCTAGCCAAGCCTCCTATAACACGTCCACGCCCCTTCTTATGACCAGTGGTGAGTCACAAGACCTGTATCTCTGGTCATGGACAAATACTTAGCCTCACCACACCATTTTCCAGCCCCAAACATTTCCTACGACCCGTACAAGGCCACACTGCCCATATGGGTGCCCATAGGGCTTCACTGCATGGGAGGGTCTCAGAAAAATGGTCATAACTCCTTCATCCGACATTGGAATGAGGTGAAACTAAGTGCATTGCAAAGCTAACTCAAAGGTATTTCATTCAACATGTCATAGGACACCCAATTCTAAATTTTCCAAGAGTTACGCTTGTTTAAAGTTGACCTTTGCATGAACCATCACCCAAAACTTAACTCTTAGAGAAGTCTTGGACTCGTTAGGTACTAATAGTCTCCCATAAACCTAATACACCCCAAACCTGACCAAATGAGGCTGGAAGTATAGATATATAAGAGTATAGAGTTATGATGTGTCACAAATATGGTACCCGAATCCATCAAACCATAACAATCAAGAGAAAAGACTCAAATCATATCTGTCATAACATCTAGAGAGTTCTCCTGATCATGGCAACTACCCATACCATACAAATAATTTGTGGCTCCACTTGCACCTGACTTAATACCTCTCTGGATCTCTCTAGCTGGTAGGGCTTGTGGAATAGATTGAGCTCGATCAACCCACTGTGGACAATCTCTCTGATAGTGATCGGCTTGGTTACACTTATAGAATACATCACTATCCTCATGAAATTTCCCCAAATACAATTTTTGACACTTACCACATAATGGTTTACTAAGTGAACCTTTGAGCCAACTGGCTTGTGAATGAAATCCACGGGCTAAAATATTCTGGGACTTTTGATCATTCCTAATTTTGGGCACTGGTGCAAGAACAAATGATTGTGTTAGCCTGTTGAAACCTATTACCATTCCCCTTCCTTCATACATCATGGTTGGATGTTTTAACTTTCTTACTTCTGAACTCTTTTCTATCATGTTGCCTCTCCTCATTAGCTTGTTGCACAAAGGTCATAAGTCTTCCTATATCCATATCATGCACAAGCATTGCCCTCCTTCCATCTCTCTTTGGCCTACTGTTGAGCCCATCCACATACATTCCCATTCTCCCCTTCGTATCAGCAACCATGTCCGGAGCATATCGAGATAGTTGAGTAAACTTCAGCCCATACTCTTGCATAGATATAGAGCCCTTTTTCAACTTCAAGAACTTTCTTACCTTAGCCTTTCTTTATTCTCCAAAGAAGAAGCACCCCAAGAAAACTCCCTCAAACAATGCCCAGGTAAGTACTGGGCATTCTCTCCTCTAACTTTCTTTCATTAGTCAAACCAAACTCTAACAACTCCAATAAGTAGGTAAGTATCCAGTTCAACTGTTTCAGCATCAGACACATGCTTCACTTGGAACACTTTCTAAAGCTCCTCCACATAGTTCTCAGGATCCTCAGTAGATGTAGACCCTGTGAACTCAAGTGGATTCATCCTCAAGAATTCGCAGACTCTTAATGTATCATGTGCATCCTGTTATCTCATAGTAGGTGTTATGACAGCCTAGGCTAAAGTTTGAATAGCCTGGCATAGCTCAACATTGGAGACCACATCTTGTAGTGGCTATTCAATATGGACAACTAGTACCATGCGCTCCTCATGTCCTTGAGGCTCAGGTGGGTTGACATTCTATCTAGTGGGATGTCCTCTACCTTTGACAGCTTTTTTGGAAGGCATGATCATGATTCTACAATGCGCAAAGCACGAATTAGAAAAGGACTTTTCATAGAGCATAAATATATAGCATGATTTAGAACATGAAAGAAGTGAAACAATTCCTAGATGTCCTATAGCCTCCAAGTTATGTATATGGAGCTCTTCATACTAATAATAAGGACTCTACTAGACACGGCTTCATAGACTCCCTAGGATACTTTAACTCGTGCTCTGATACCAAGTCTGTCATGCCCTGGGAGGGTACCCAAGACGTGCCTGGCACCTAGATATTATTGCTAGTCCGCAAGCAAACCACTTGGCCCCATCACAATCATTCAATCATTAAACTCTGCTAATCAGTGAAAGACATAAGAAAGTAAATTGGCACATCTATCTAATCTCAAGGTAATATAATATAATAAATTAAAGGCTAGTAGAAAGAACTAGCTCAACAAGTCTTAGCAATCCACATTCAACTCTAGTCCATAAAGCCCTTATCACTATCAAGTGGTGCCAATGACAGACCCATGGCAACCTCAATCAAAATAAAACTAATCAAGTGTAACTCTAAAGAAAGACGAAATGAATAAAATTAATCCTCCGGAGTAGGGAAAGCTCACCAATCTACTGAACATACTAGATCCTCAATGATGCACCTGTTGATGATCTCTAATCCCTATATCTATAGTATAAAATGATGCAGCACCGAGTTGTGTCACTATGTGGAATGTACGATATGTAAAAGAGCTGAATGAAACTGAAATATATAGAATAATAGGGAACAATAATCAACTCAGAGTAATAACTAATCAACATGTCAAATGTCTATCTAAAATAAGGATACAAAGTAGACAAGTGAAACGACCCCAAAAAGTACCTAAAAATGTGCCTCGAAAGTACCCATAATCATAATTTCTATATATCTCAAAATTTATGCGTGATATCGAAAATCTAACTTCTTATTCTTGTTTAAGGGGAAAAATTGAGTGGGAAATGTATATAACCCATATTTTATATGACCTATAGTAAAACTTAATTTTCACAAATTTTTGAATTTTAGTAGTTGTTTGCGATAGCTTCGCGATGCGAACCTGTCATGGAGCTATATCAATTGGTCCTGTGCATTGGGTACACATCACAGACCAGATGCGGACCAGTGTATTTTGTTGCCAGATTTTTCTAATCTCATTCCAAGGCATTGGGGTTTTGGGCCTAAGCCTTCCTATGCGTAAAAACACCTATACTTAGCCATATTTCATCTTCATATCATACAAGACATTCTCCAATACTCTCTCAAACCCTTAGACTAATATTTCACTCAATATTCAAGTGTCCAAATCTCTTGCAGATCTTAAGGAATATCCAATACTCTCTCAAAAACTTAGATAAATATTTCACTCAAAATTCAAGTGCCAAATCTCATTATGGATCGAAGGATTTCATTCAAGCTTTATGTCTCCATTTAAATCTTCTTCAAGAAAATCCACAAAGTTAAAGTATGTGGGTTTCAACCATTAGATCCTTTCAGCCATGGTACCCAAGTATTCGTTTTATATAAATTTAATATTTCTAAGTTGATTTACTTATGGTCTTACTTATTATGAATTTGGCTATGAACTAAGTTGGGTTTTCATAAAAGTGTGATTGTTTAAGCATGCTTTGAGCTATGACGCTACGATCTATCTTGAGATTTAATGAAGGGTTTTGATGTATATTGCATGAAGGTATTACCAAGTATTGGTGGGTTGATTTACTTCAAGTTTTCTTGCATGACTTTACTCTTGAATTGCATGGTTTTACAATAGTACTACACATCCGCCAAGTGTTTGATAAAATGTTCGGTTAGGGTTTCATGAGTTGTTAAAGGCCTAATGCATGATATATAAGTTATGTGACTTCATGATGATGAAAGAAAGGTATATGTGTGTTTATTTCATGAAAGGTATCTTTAGTGTCGCAAGTTAACCATAACAAAGTTGAGAGTTTGGTACCTCAAACACCTTGATGGGAGGTGGTAAACCCATTAACCAAGTTGAGGGGTTGGTACCTCAAACACCTTGATGGGAGGTGGTAAAAACCCATTAACCTAGTCGAGGGATTGGTACCTCAAACACCTTGATAGGAGGTGGTAAAAACC
Source organism: Solanum virginianum (assembly GCA_000787875.1). Classification (NCBI taxonomy): domain Eukaryota; kingdom Viridiplantae; phylum Streptophyta; class Magnoliopsida; order Solanales; family Solanaceae; genus Solanum; species Solanum virginianum. Next base: position 62,948 of record DF358424.1, read on the forward strand.
TATTAACCAAGTTGAGGGGTTGATACCTTAAACACATCCAAGGGGTAGTGTACCTTGTATTCCAAGTACTAAGTGGATTGATCTGTGATGACGGTCTCTTCCTACACATATACTATGTTTCTATATAAACATGTTTTACTTCAAGAATTGATCATGCATGCCATGCTGCTAATATACTATCTCTTGCTTACCATTATACATTTTGATTATATTGCCTATCTATTATTGCATTGCATCCTACATACTTAGTACATTCAAACATAATAACATATACTCTATGCCTACACGATGTTACCATATAGGAACCAGGGCTCCTCATGATCTTCCTCATTGGTAGTACTACCTTCTCAAAGAAAGTTTGGTGAGTCCTCAACTCCAGGGATGATATCTCTTTGTTCTTATATTACATAATGACTTTCAATACCTATTTATATGTTTTTGACTATAAGGATGAGCCCGAAAAGTTATCTTGACCCTCGCTTAATTCTAAGTTTAGAGGTATTGTTGGATAAGTTATGTAATTATGCTTGAGCTTGACTCTCTTTGACTCTTTTGATGTTTTATGATATGAAAGACCTCCCTTAGCCCATTATCCCTATTTCTATTCTCTTATGGTTTTTTAATTGCTTCCGTGACCAAGGATGTGTAATAATATGTTAAAAGGCTTGTTTAGGGTCCCTTCAGGTTCCCCATTTATCATGTTATGTCTAGCACCTAGGTATAGGTCGTGATAAACTTGGTATCAGAGCACTAGGTTATTAATAATCCTCAGCATCCAACACACTACATCGATTAGAGTCTTATTCATAGTTGTATTGTGCATCACGACTATGAGTAAAAGGCTATGAGACATCTTAGGAAATGTTTCCCTTTTTCTTGATCTATGTCATGCTATAGAAATTAGGTAAGGTTTCCCCTCCAATGAATGTTCTTTACCATTTTATATCATGCCTAACACAAGAGGAAGAAAAGCCCACACACCCGAGGAACAATCAACACATGGAGAGTTTGGGGATGCTCTCACCTTGGTAGCACAAGTTGTGGCTAATCAAGCCAATCAAGGGGCCCAAGCCCCTCATGCTCCTACTCTGACATCTTGGGTAAGGGACTTTATGAGGATGAACCCACCGGAGTTCAATGGGTCTAAATTGAATAAGGATCCTAAAGAATTTATTGATGAGGTATAGAATGTGTTGGCCATCATAAGTGTTAGCTCGGATGAGAAGGTGGAGTTGGCAGCTTACCAACTCAAGGAGGTGGCTCAAATATGGTATACTCAATGAAAGAAGAAGAAGGGGAACAATAATGTGGTTCTATGGGAGGAGTTAAGGGCAGCATTTCTCAACCAATTCTTCCCTTTTGAGCTTAGAGAGGCCAAAATGATAGAGTTCATGAATTTGAAGCAAGGGTTAATAAGTGACAGGGATTATGCCCTCAAGTTCAACCAACTCACTATATATGCTCTACACTTGGTTATCGATCCGAG
>DF358424.1:66606-76929 GCA_000787875.1 Solanum virginianum
GGTAAGAGTCTCCAATATGTGTTCACTCAAAAAGACCTCAACTTGAGTCAATGAAGGTGGTTAGAACTTCTCAAGATTATGATATGAGTGTGTATTATCACCCCGGTAAGGCTAATATTGTGGTCGATGCTTTGTGTAGGGTGTCTATGGATAGCCTAGCTCATGTTGATGATGTGGGAAAAGAGGTGGCTAGAGAGGTCCATCGGTTGGCTAGATTGGGGGTTAGGTTAGAAGAGGTTGATAATGGTAGTGCTGTGGTTGTTGATGGTTCAAAATCTTCCTTGGTTGATGAGGTAAAAACAAAGCAAGATCTTGACCCCTCATTTTTAGAATTTAAGGCCTTAGTGAGAGAGGGCAAGGTGGAGGTTTTCTCTCAAGGGGGATATGTTGCCCTTAGGTACCAAGGTAGGTTATATGTATCTAGTGTTGTTGGCCTGAGAGAAAAGATTTGTGACAAGGCTCATAATTCTTCCTATTCCATTCACCCCAGTTCTACCAAGATGTATAGAGATTTGAGGGATGTGTTTTGGTAGGGAGGTATGAAGAAAGACATTGCCAAATTTGTATCCGGTTGTCATAGTTGTCTGAGCATTAAAGGCCAAGTGGCCTAGCCCAAGATATAGAGATTCCCACATGGAAGTGGGACGATATTAACAAGGATTTTGTGGCTGGGTTGCCTAAGACTAGAAAGGGTTTTGATTCTTTTTGGGTTGTGGTTGATGGTAGTTGGGATGATCATCTCCCATTGATTGAGTTTTCTTACAACAATAGTTATCATTCCAGCACTGGTATGGCTTTTTTTTAGGCTCTCTATGGTAGATGTTGTAGGTCCCAAATTGGATGATTTGAGGTAGGGGAAATGGCTTTGTTTGGTTTGGATCTGGTTATGGAGGCTATGGAGAAGGTAAAGTTGATTAGGGAAAGATTGAAAATAGCCCAAAGTAGTAAAAGTCATATGCTGATGTGAGGAGAAAGGAGCTTGAATTTAAAATTGGTGATTGGGTCTATTTGAAGGTCTCTCCTATGAAGGGTATGGTTCATTTTTGTAAGAAGGGTAAATTGATTCCAAGATTCATTAGCCCTTATAGAGTGTTTAGGAGAATTGGTAAGGTGCCCTATGAGTTAGAGTTGCCTAGTGAAATAGACTTGGTTCATCCGGTCTTGTATTTGTCTATGTTGAGGAAGTATGTGGGTGACCCAAATACTATTGCACCATTAGATGTTGTAGAGGTTGTGGAAGACAATTTGACTTATGAGGAGGTTCCAGTAGATATTTTAGATATACAAGTGAAGAGGTTGAGGAACAAGGATGTGGCTTATGTTAAGGTCCTTTGGAGGAATCAACAAGTCGAAAGTGCGACATAGGAGGCCGAAAAGGACATACAAAAGTGAGATCCCTATCTCTTCCATCCTACTCAAGACTAAGATACTAATCCTAAGTCCTTTATGTGATATCAAGTCTTATGTATCAGTCCTTGTGTCATTTGCATGCATTCATGTTTATGTTGACAAGTTCATGGTGATTTTGACACTTATGTTGAGATTTTTGAAAATGATGTTTAAGTGCATTCTTGCATTCTTGTTGGGCCGATCTCTTCATGATTATCCTTCTTATGTACATTTCTTTGACTTTTAGGGACGAATGTTCTCAAGAGGGAGATATTGAAATGACCTCAAAAAGTACCCAAAATATGCCTCAGAAGTACCCATAATCATAATTTCTATATATCTCCAAATCCATGTGTGATATCAAAAAACTGACTTCATATTCTTGCTCAGGGGGAAAAATTGAGTGGAAAATAGGTATAACCCAAATTTTAGAAAACACATAGAAAAAGTTAATTTTCACAAATATTTGAATTCCAATAACTATCCGTAACAGCCCCGCAATGCGGACTTATCACGGAGCTATATAAATTTATCCTATGCATTAGGTCTGCATCGTGGACTAGACTCGGATCAATATATTTTGTTGTCAGTTTTTCTAATCTTGGTCCAAGGCTTTAGGGTCTTGGGCATAACTCTTCCTATGTGTAAAAGCACCTATACTTAGCCATATCTCAACTTCATATCACACAAGACATTCCCTAATACTCTCTCGAATACTTAGACAAATACTTCCCTCAAAATTCAAGTGTTAAATCTCATTCCGGATCTAAGTATTTCATTCAAGCTTTAAGTCTCCATTTAAATCTTCTTCAAGAGAATCCCCAAAGTTAAGATATGTGGGTTTCAACCATTGGGTCCTTTCATCCATGGTGCCCAAGCTTCTTTTTTACATAAATTTCATGTTTATGAGTTGATTTACTTAAGGATCTTACTTATTATGAATTTGGCTATGAACTAAGTTGGGGTTTCATAAAAGTGTGACTTTTTATGCATGTTTTGAGCTATAAATCTATGACCTATCTTGAGATTTGATGAAGGGTTTTGATGTATATTGCATGAGCGTATTACCAAGTGTTGATGGTTTGATTTACTGCAAGTTTTCTTGCACAACTTCACTCTTGAATTGCATGGTTTTACACTAGCATTACACACCCGCCAAGTGTTTGATAAAATGTCCGATTAGGGTTTCATGAGTTGTTGAAGGCCTAATGCATGATATATGAGTTATGTGACTTCATGATGATGAAAGAAAGGTATATGTATGCTTATTTCATGAAAGATATATTTAATGTTGCAAGTTGACCATAACCAAGTTGAGGGGTTGGTACCTCAAAATACCTTGATGGAAGGTGGTAGACTCATTAACCAAGTTGAGGGGTTGGTACCTCAAACACGCTGATGGGAGGTGGTAAAAACCCATTAACCATGATGAGGGGTTGGTACCTCAAATAGCTTGATGGGAGGTGGTAAAAACCCATTAACCAAGTTGAGGGGTTGATACCTCAAACACCTCCCAGGGGTAGTTTACCTTAGATTCCAAGTACTAAGTGGCTGGGTCTATGATGATGGTCTCTTCCTACACATATACTATCTTTCTATATAAGCATGTTTTACTTCAACTATTGATCATGCATGACATATTGCTAATATACTATCTTTTGGTTATGATTATGCATTTTGATTATGTAGTCTATCTATTATTGCAATGTATTTCTACACACTTAGTACATTTAAACATACTAACGCATACTCTATGCCTACATGAGGTTACCATGTAGGAACCGGGGCAACTCATGATTATCCTTATCCTCCCCGTGGCTAGTACTACCTTTTTAAAGAAAGTTTGGTGCATCCTCAACTTCGGGGATTATATCTTTTGTTCTTATATTATGTAAAAAATTTCACTACCTATTTATTTGTTTTTGACTATGAGGGTGTGCCCGGAAAGTTATCTTAGCCCCCGCTCAATTCTAAGTTTAGAGGTGTTGTTGGACAAGTTATATAATTATGCTTGAGCTTGACTCTCTTTGACTCTTTTGATGTTTTATGATATGAAAGACTTCCCTTAGCCCCTTATCCTTATTTCTATTCTCTTATGGTTGTTTAATTGCTTTTCGCGACCAAGGATGTGTAATAATATGTTAAGAGGCTTGCTTGGGGTCCCTTTGGGTTCCCCATTCACCGTGTCACATCTAGGCCCTAGGTCCAAGTTGTGACAAAAAGTGACCCATCAACTAATCAAACCTCATCAATCAAATAAAACTCAACTCAATAGGTCTGAACTCGACTCATCGCATCACATCTTATCTCATCTCGACTTAGAGTACTCAAGGTGGGAACTTTCTGGGAGTTTCTCTTATCCTACAATAATCACTTATGAGCTAGTGACTATACAACAATCACACTGATCTTGCCACATCTATTCTGTACTTGCTAGGTAAAGAATGAATCAAAACCAAATGGAAATGTCCAAAATAGAGATGACAATCTATAAGTCCTCTATTGCTTCATGGACTTCTAATCAGAGGGGACCTCAACAGAAAGTGTTGTCATGTCCTAATACTCACCTACACTTGGCTACATAGTTGGAAAGTGGGAGTCGAATTAACTCTTACTCTTTCAAAGTTCGATACTCCTTCCAAGACTCAATGCTCATGAGACAATCCAACCAACCGAATCATCTCATCTCAAATCAGCCTCATGGAGGCACCCATCATTCAATCAGTCTCATAGAGACTCTCATCATCTCATTAATCAACATTTCAATTAATAATTCAAGGCTTAGAATAATTATTAGGGAATAATCTAATAGACGAATCATTAGAGTTCATTTATGGAGACTCTTGGGACTATCAATTCGTCATCATTCTCACATCACAATCACCATCAACTTCTTTGCATCAGGACTCTAGACTCAATCCCTAAGTTTATTCATGCATGCTTTCAAAATTATCATGTAGGGTTATGTAATATCTCATGAATACTATTCAATTTAAGAAAACAAGTTTATGATGATCATCAACATATACAAATACATGTAATTAATATAGTTTTCACAAAAATAGTCAAGAATCATGTATGTAGACTCATGAACTTTAACTCTCCTCTAAGACCGTCTACGAAGCACATGAGAGAACAATCTCATGCTTTTAGTTTAGCCTTACATACCTGGGATGAATCTATCAACAGTCAATTTCAAGAATTTGCCTTTGAATTCTTCAGTCTAGGCTTCTCTCTTCTCTTCTCTCAAGCCCTAGTCTTTCAAGTGATTAGAAAAGGACTTAGAATGGCTTAGAAAAGAGGTATTTGATCCTTTTTACGCTCAAAATGACCTATTCTTATCATGTTTTTATTTTAGGAGGGGTTGGAAATTGTCTGGAATCCCCCTCACGAATTTAAAAGAAAATTTTCACCTCGAAATAACGGGTCTGCAACGCGGACCTCTCACGCCCATGTACATTTTTTCCAAAAATTCTCTGAATGAGTTTCTTAATCTCTGTTAAAAAATAAAAAATATATAAGTTCTTGTACGCGACAAGGTCACAACGCGTCTCTATCGCACACCAACACTGGTTTTTGTTTCAGATTGAAAAATTATCTTTTGATTCGGTTGCTCTACAAATTGATTGAGACCATTTTCCTACTCAATTTTTCTTGCTGATCACATATCTGGTCTTAGATTTGTAAATGGAGCATGGAAAGATGTGTTATGTGCATGTCACTACTCTAAGGGAATTTTGGCAATTTTATCGGGCATTATATCATCTCCTCTTAGGATCTTTCATCCTTGAATGATGAGTAAAAGTAGATATTAGGGCATGAATAGACTCAAACTCATCTCAACATTCACATCTATCAATCAAACTCTCGACTCTTTCTTAATGATCAATAAACTCTATTCGAACTCAAGAGTAGACAATCAACTTAAGAATAGATCAATCAATTTAGTTAAGTGGAAGGAAATAATCTTCAATATTCTCATCATAGGTATGAATATGTGCGGATACTTTGCTTTCATATCTTCCTCAGCTTCCCATGTGGCTTCCTCAACGAATTGATTTGTCCACAAGACTTTGACTGAGGCTATTTCTTTGGTTCTCAACTTGTGAATCTGACAATCAAGGATTTTGACCAGAATCTCTTCGTAGGACAAGCTATCCTTCACTCCAATACTCTCAATAGGGATCACCAAGGTAGGATCTCCCAAGGACTTCTTCAACATCTATACGTGGAACACTGGATAGATACTGTCTAATTCGGAAGGTAACTCTAAATCATATGCAACCTTTTCAATCCTCTTCACAATCTGATAAGGTCCAATATAGTGAGGAATCAATTTGCCTTTCTTCCCAAATCTCATGACACCTTTCATAGGTGACACTTTCAGTATACTCAATCATTTACCTCGAACTCTAAGTCCCTCCTCCACATATCAGTGTAGGATTTTTGGCGACTCTGTGCAGTCTTCAACCTCTCCTTAATGACCTTAACCTTCTTCATTGATTGGTAGACAAGATTAGGCCCTATCAACTCCGCTTCTCTAACCTCAAACCACCCAATTGGTGATCTACATCTCCTCTTATACAAAGCTTCGTAGGGAGCCATGTGAATGCTTAGATGATAACTATTGTTATATGCAAATTCAATCAATGGTAGGTGATCATCCCAATTTCCATTAAAATCAAGAACATAGGCTCTTAACATATTTTCTAATGTCTAGATTGTACGTTCTGCCTAGCCATCTATCTGTGGATGAAAGGTTGTGCTCAAATTTACTTTGGTAACCAATCCTTTCCGGAAAGATCTCCAAAATTAAAAGGTGAATTGAGCTTCTCTATTCAAGATAATGGACAAGCAAACTCCATGAAACTTGACAAACTCTTGTATGTACAACTTCGCATACTCCTCTGTAGTGTTGGTTAACTTAACTTCAAAGAAGTGAGCCGAAGTTAGCCTATTCACGATCACCCAAATTGAATCATGTTGCTTTTAAGAGCTCAATAGAAAATTAATGAAGTCTATATTGATCATCTCCCACTTTTATTAAGGAATCTCAAAGTTTTGAGCCAATCCACATGGTCTTTGATGCTTAACATTAACTTGCTGGCAATTCAAGCACTTTGAAATTAACTCAGTAATATCTCTCTTCATTCCACTCCACCAATTGACTTCTCTCAAGTCATGTTACATCTTGGTATAGCCAAGATGAATGGAATATCTAGAGCTATGGGCTTTTGCCATAATCCTTTCTCGAATACCATCAATATCTGGGATGCACAATGTACTATGGTATCTCAACACTCCATCTCACCCTTTGGAGAAGACCATCATTTTTGTTTGTGGAAAGCCTCCTTCAATTGGAGTATGGCAAGATCTTGGTCTTGCTTTTCTTTCACTTCTACAACTAAGGATGAAGCAGACTCGTTCTGAAATTAACATCTCCCTCATCATTTTTCTCAAGCTAAACTCTTAATCAAGTCAATTGATGCACTTCGTCAGCTAGTTCCCTCTTTCCTTCCTCAACATGGGTTGTGCTACCCATTGACAACCTACTAAGAGTATCAGCAATGATATTTGCTTTACCTGGATGTTAGAGAATGCTCATGATCATAATCTTTGAGCAACTCCAACCATCTTCTCTATTGCAGATTGAGTTCTTTCTGACTGAAAACATACTGCAAGCTTTTATGGTCAGTGAACACATCAACATACACTCCATACAAGTAGTGGTGCCAGATTTTAAGTGTGAACACCACTGTTTATGATAGAGATCCATGGGCTCCAACATTTTAGGAACTCTGCTTATTCCAGATTCTAGGCACTGGTGCACTAGAAGATGATGATGTTGGCCTCGTCTGAAACTTATTACCATTACCCTTCCTTTCAACCTCATGGCTGGATGTTTTAGCTTTCTTACTTTTGAACTCTTCTATAATATGTTAGCTCTCCTTATTAGCTTTTTGCATAAAAGTCATCAGTCTCCAAATATCCATATCACACACAAGCATTGCCCCTATCCTATCTCTCTTTGGCCCTCTGTTCAGCCCATCCATGTACATTCCAATGCTCCCTCTCATATCATCAACCATGTCTGGAGCATATCGAGATAGTTGAGTAAACTTCAGCCCATATTCTTGTATAATCATATAGCCCTATTTCAACTTCAAGAACTCTTTTACCTTAGCCTCTCTTTGTTCTCTAGGGAAGAAGCACCCCAAGAAAGCTTTCTCAAACATTGCCCAAGTCAGCACCGAGGAATCCTCTCCCTTACCTTTATGCCATTGGTCGAACCAAACTTTGGCTACCCCCTTGAGTTAGTAAGCAGCCAGTTCAACTCTGTCAGCATCAACCACGTGCAGCACTTGGAACACTTTCTAAAGCTCCTTCACATAGTTCTCAGAATCTTCAGTGGATGCAGAACCTGTGAACTCAGGCAGATTCATCCTCAAGAATTCTCGGACTCTTCATGTGTCATGTGCATCCTGTCTACCCACTTCTTATCTCATAGCAAGTGTTGTGACAGCCTGGGCTAAATTTTGAATAACCTGGCATAGCTCAACATTGGAGACCTTATCTTGTGGGGGTTGTTCAACAAGGACAGCTGGTGGCATGGCTCCTCGTGTGTTTGAGGCTCATGTGGGTTGATATTCTTTCTGGCGGGATGTCCTTTACCTCTGACGGCTCTTCTAGAAGGCATGATCACAATTCTGCAACGCGCAAGGCATGAATTAGAAGAGGACTTTTCATAGAGCATAACTCTATAGCATGATTTAGAGCATGAAAAAAGTGAAACAATTCCTGAATGTCCTATAGCCTCCAAATTATAGATGTGGACCTCTTCACACCAATAATAAGAACTCTACTAGATATAGCTTCATAGACTCCATAGGATACTTGAATTCATGCTCTGATACCAAGTTTTTCACGCCCAGGGAGGATACCTAAGATGTGGTCGGTACCTAGAGACTATTGCCAGTCCCCAAGTGAACCACTTGGCCTTATCACAATCATTCAATCATTAAACTCTGCTAATCACTGGAAGACATAAGAAAGTAAATGGGCATATCTATCTAATCTCAAGGCAACATAATATAAAAAATAAAAGTCTAGGAGAAAGCGCTAGCCTAACAGGTCTTAACAATCTATATTTGATTCTGGTCTATGAAGCCTCTGTCATTATTAAGTGGAGCCAATGACAGATCCATGACTACCTTAATCAAAATAAAACTAATTAAGTGTAACTCTAAAGCAAGATAAAATCAATAAAATAGAACCTTTGGAGTATGGGAGGCTCACTAATTAGCTGAACGTCCTAGATCCTCAACGATGCGTCTGTTGATGATCTCTAATCCTTGTATCTACATCACAAAATGATGTAGCATCAAGTGGTATTAGTAAGTGGAATGTATGATATGTAAAATACTTGAATGAAACCAAAACAGGTAGAATAATATGGAACAACAATCAACTAATAATAATAATAACAAATTAACATGTCAAATGTCTATCTAAAGCAAGAATAAAGAATAGAGAAGTGGCCCATTAATGAATCAAATCTCATAAATCAAATCAGACTCAACTCAGTAGAACTCAACTCGACTCATCTCATCACATCTCATCTAATATTGACTTAGGAGTACTCAAGGTGGAAACGTTCTGGGAGTTTCTCCTATCATACAACAATCACTTTTGAGCCAATGACTGTACAACTATCACACTGATAGTGCCACAACAATTCCGTACTTGCCAGGTAGAGAACAAATCAAAACCATATGGACAAGTCCAAAATGGAGATGGCTATCTATAAGTACTCTATTATTTCAGGGACTTCTAATCAGAGGGAACCTTAATATAAAGTGATATGATAGTCCTAATCCTCATCTACGCTTGGCTACATAGTTTGATGAGTGCGAGTCGAATTAACTCTTACTCTTTCGGTGCTTCGTACTTCTCTCAAGACTCAATGCTCATAAGATAATTCACCCAATCAACTCATCTCAAATCAGCCTCATGGAGGCATACATCATTCAATCAGTCTCATAGAGAATCTTATCATCTCATCAATCAGCATCTCAATCAATACCTCAAGGCTAAGAACAATCATTAGGAAACAATCGAATAGACAAGTCATTAGAGTTCATTTATAGAGACTCTTGGGACTATCAAGTTCTATCAATTCATCATCATTTTCATATCATAATCACAATTAACATCCTCACATCAAGGCCCTAGACTCAATCCTTAAGTTCGTTCATGCATGCTTTCAAAATTATTATTGTAAGGTTATGCAATACCTCATGAAAACTATTTAATTCAAAAAAACAAGTTTATGATGCTTATCAACATATGAAAATACATGTAACTAATATACTTTTCAAGAAAATAATCAAGAATCATGTATGTAGACTCATGAACTTTCAACTCTCTTCTAAGACCATCTATGGGGCAGATGAGAGGACAATCTCATGCTTTTAGTTTACCCTTACATACTTGAGATGATGCTATCAACAGTCAACATCAAGAATTTACCTTTGAATTCTTCAGTTTACACTCCTCTCTTCTCTTCTCTCAAGCCCTAGTCTTTCAAGTGATTAGAAAAGAACTTCGAATGGCTTAGGAATAGGGTTTTTGATCCCTTTTACACTCAAAATGACCTACTTTAATTGTGTTTTGAGTTTAGGAGGGGTTGGAAATTGTCCAAAATGCCCCGCACGAATTTAAAAGAAACTTTCCACCTCAGAATAGTGGGTCAGCGATGCGGGCCTATCGTACCCATGTACATTTTTTTCCAAAAATTCTCCCAACGAATGTTCCAATCTCCGTCAAAATAAATAAATAAAATATATAAGTTCTTGTACGCGACAGGGGCGCAACGCGCCACTGTCACACATCAGTACTAGTTTTCATTTCAGATCGAAAAAATTATCTTTTGAT
>DF358424.1:76999-114306 GCA_000787875.1 Solanum virginianum
CTTTTGATCTGGTCGCTCTAAAGATCGATCGGGACAATTTTCCCACTCAATTGTTCATGTTATTCGTATATCTGGTCTCGAATTTGCAAACAGAGCATGGGAAGATGCATTATGTGCACGTCTCTACTCTAGGTGTATTTTGATAATTTTACCAATTGTTACACAACCCATCCCAACTTTTACTAAATTTTACTTACTTTATTTGTTTTTTCTCAATATTTATGTATTTAATTAAATTTTAGTAAATTGTAAGAAATCAATAGTCCCACTCCACATAGGTAAACGAATCCACTGTACCGCAACACACTTTTCCTATATATAAGAAAAAAACATTCTAAACAATTTCCTTTTCGGTTAATTCTTTTTTGAGAAAAAATCCAAATCTCATTCAAAGTAGGAAAACTCACGAAGGGATAGAAGCTCAGCAATAAATAAATAAAATTAGACATAACTTAGTTATTTGCAATAACTCCCTTCATTGTTGATCTCAACGAAATCACAAAATGGTGGTTGGTCATCATTCAAAAAAATTAACAAAGATGAGAGGAACAAGAAACAACACACTAATCATAAAAGAGAATTTTTCTTCTTCCATTCAATCACTTCCTAATGAGTTACTAGTCAAAATTGTTGCCAGAGTTGCTTCTACTTCTTTTAAGAATTATATCAATATTAATATAAGATATATATTTATTTACTTACGCATAGACTAGTTTTCCCGTACAATGCATGTGTATCCCATGCGAATTAGTATAAATATTTTTGAAAATATTCTTATTAATATGTGATAAGTTACATAGAAATTGAAGAGAAAATACTAAGCTAATGAGTTACTTGCCGAAATTGTTGCCAGAGTTGCTTCTACTTCTTTTAAGAGTTATATCAATTCTAAGCTAAGGTATATATTTATTTACTTATGCATCCTTTAATTCTATGAATCTTTTCACATGTAGCAATTTTTTTCTTAACAGATTGATATTCTAGTTGTAAGGTTTTTAACAAAGTCGCAAATGAATGATATGTATATCATAATGCAACAATGGCAAACTTGCCGATAGAACCTTCCTGGGAGAAGCAAAACCAGGAGAAGATAGACAAACTTACTTCTTTCATGGAGTTTTGCAGAGAATGTGAGAACAAAAAAGCTTTATATAGAAAGGGTGGTGGTAAGAATTGATTTTATGTACACTTTTATGCTCTATGTTTTTAACCTTCAATTTTTTTTATGATTGTGAATCAATATTCTTTTCTGCTTCTTCTAAAGTTCTATAATGGTGATTACTATATATATAACTCAGTAATTAATTAGGCTAATTGTGAATACTAAGCTTTCGTTAGATTTTTAAGTTAAAATTTGAAAATTTTGCCAATAAGTCATTCTGCATCACTTTGTTTCTAACTTTATCTGTTTTCATGTACAAACAATTGTATACAACTGCCATTAGTCCCAAAGATGGACTTATGGTAAACATTATGATACTTGAAAATGGAACTGCGGAAGGTGCAGTGTACTTAGATGGAAGCCCACCGGCATATTTTCTTCACCAGGGTTCTTGATCCGGACTTTCAAATTGGATAATATACCTTCAAGTTACTTTGCTAGTGCTCTTCTTTTTGTTTATTTAGTACTCCAGCTTCATGCTATATTTTACTAACGTATACATTTCTTTACTTGTTTAGGGTGGAGGTTGGTGTGAAAGCATTAGGGATTGTCAAAATCGTAAAAATTCGGAAGCAGGTTCTTCCGTCAAAATGAAGAACCAAACTAAATTTGGTGGAATACTTCATAATTCTCCCCAAGAAAATCCAGATGAAGTAATATTTTATTTCATAGCTTCTCATTAATTAACATTATTACTTTTTTAGCTACTTAATTCTTAACATACAAAAAATGTTGGAATTGGCAGACTTTTACAATTGGAACAGGGTACAGGTGAATTACTGTGATAGATCCTCTTTTACTGGGGATGTCAACGAAGTTGATCCAGTAAGTAGACAAGGAACAACAAGTTTCATACATATCAGTGTAATGTGATTCATTTCTGATTTTTGGAAATGCCAAATATATATTAGGAGACGGAGTTATATTTCAGGGGAGCATGTGTCACGACTCAAGCTTAGGACCTAGACGTGACCGGCGAATGGGGAACTCGAAGGAACCCCAAACAAGCCTCATAGCATATCATTACACATTCTTGGTCGCAGAAGCCATTAAAATGACAATAAAAGATAAGCATAGACAAGGAAAAATTGGAACTAAGGGAACCTCTTTCATATCATAAGCAACAAGAGTCAATAGAGTCAAGGCTCATAATATAGATACACCATATGTCCAACAACACCTCTTCTACATAAAGATAAGAGCGGGGGCCAAGACAACGCAACTGGGCTAATCCTCATAGCCAAAACATAATCAAAAGAGAGAAAGTCTTAGTACATAGCAAGAGATCATAAGCAACTTCCCCAAAATGGAGGACTCACCAACAAGCTTGACGAAGTCGTACTAGCCACGTGGAGGAGGATGCTCAAGTGGGGCTCCAGTTCCTACATGGTGACATCATATAGGTATAGAGTATGCGTTAGTACTTTTGAATGTACAACATAATCAAAATGCATAGTCATAAGCAAAAGATAGGTTTAACGTCAATGCTTAAGGTAAAACATGCTTGTAAATCATGAACAAGGAATGTGAACTCAATATAAGGAAACATACTCAAACCCCTTTGTACCAACCTTCATGAAATGGGCCAAATGACCCTCACTCACCTTACGGTATAATCTCTTTGGAGAGTGTTATCAATACCCCTACCATACGACATAGCCTTTTTGGTAGGTAGTATAAGACATCCCCTACTTTACGATATCATCTTTTGGGTAGGAAACGTGATTCATTCTATCTTACGGCATGGTCTTTTCAATAGAATGTCCATACCTTATAATATGATATTTTTGGTGGGAACCTTTAGTCTTTCTACCTTACGGCGTGGCCTTTTTGGTGGGATGTTCATACCTTATGATATAATCTTTTCGGTAGGCACAATTAGCTATTCTACCTTACGACATAGAATTTTTGGTAGGGTGTCCATACCTTACGATATGATCTTTTCAGTAGGAATCATTAGTCACTCTACCTTACGATATGACATTTTTGGTAGGAATCATTAACCACTCTACCTTACGGTGTGGACTTTTCGGTAGGAATCATTAAAACTAGCTCATCCAACCATTACATTCCAATCGTCAATAAAGAACTCCTCGTTTTCCCAAGAACACAACAAATATAAGAACCCAACAATCTACATGCAACCCCATAGGTACCTTCCCATGAAACAACTCATATAGACATCCCTACCATCATCATGAAGTCATCATATAATCATCATAACACTATTTAACTCATAAGACGTGCATTGGACCTTCAATTTCTCAAGAAACCCTAGCTGGACATTTTATTAAACACTTGGCTATTGTGTAATGCTAGTATAAAATCATGAATTATAAAGATGAAATCATGCAAGAAAATCTATTGTAAAACCATCAATCAACACCTTGCAACACCCTCAAGCAATATACATCAAAACCCCTCATCAAATCTTACAAGAGATCCCAGATTTATAGCTCAAACATGACAAAACAGTCACAACTTTACATAGCTTTAACATAGTGTCCAGTGAATTTCATAATATGCAAGACCCATTAGTAAATCAACTTTAAATCATGCAGTTTGACTAAAAGGAGGCTTCGGTATCATGGGTGAAAGGAACCCATGAAAGAAACCCACATACCTTAGCTTGGAGATGAACTTGGTGAAGATTGGAGATGGACGCTTGGAGCTTGAAGAACCTTGAAGGAGAACCATAACTTGGGATGAGGGTTTGAGACTTAAATTTGGGAGTGAAAATATGGCAAGTCTTTGAGTGAGTATTGGGGAGTGTTTAGGATGATATGAGGGTGAAATAAGGCTAAGTATGGGTATTTTAATGTATGGGAACCCTTAGAGATAAGACATGAAAGTCTTGGACCGAAATCAAAAAATAGGACCAAAATAACTCAGCGACGCGGATTACTCACTGGAATTTGCATTTCTGCACAAATGAGTTCTACGAAAATGGGCATAAATTCTTCATTCAAACTCGAAATGAGGTGAAACCAAGTGTGTTAGAAAGCTAATTAAAATAGCTTTAGTTTGTAGATCGTGGGCTACCCAGTTCTTTGTGTGCTAAAATATATGCCCCTTTAAAGTCGACCCTCCTAAATCGCATTTTTGTGATTTTTGGATTTTTATACGGTTTCTCTAAATTGGGATTATAACTTTTCCCCCCTAATTTTGACCCTCTGAACAAGAATATGAAGTCAGATTTTTAATATCACGGACGAATTTTGAGATATATAGAATTTAAATTTCCAAGCATTTTCGAGGCATATTTTTAGGCATTTTTTGAGATCGTTTCAATATCTCCCCCTTGGGAACATTCATCCCCGAATGTCAAAGAAACATACAAGAGAAGAGTAATCATAAGGAGATCAGCCCCAACAAGAATGCAACAATACATTTTAAAATGCCATTTTCAAAATCTCAACATAAGTGTAAAATAATTATAAACTTGCCAACTTAAACATGGATGCATGTGAATGACATAGGGTTGAAACATAAGACTTGGAATCATAGAAAGGACTTGACATGTCACCATAAGCTTGAATAGAATGAAAGAAATACGGATATTGCTTCTCCATGCCCGCACCGGCTCCTCGAGAAACACATATGAATAGATGACTCTTCCAAAGGGCCTTGATGAACATTACATCCTCATCAATCAACTTCTCCACTCATCAATCCAACACCTCCACCGAGACCTCCTTCTAAGCCAACTTATCCTCCACATACATAATCTCAAAACGTGCTTTAGCACTAGAGTCACCAACACGTCCCATCAACCTAGAAGCATGAAGAGCCAGACTAACTAAACCCCTATCCATAGGCAATCCCCAAACTTATGCAACCTTACCAACTTCTCTCTTCATCCTATAAGGACTCACAACTATAACTCATTTGTCAACCTTAACCACACCTATTCCACTTTTTGCCACGAACTACTATCTCCCCCTTGGGAGAATACCTCCACTCTACCATCTTTCCACCCAAAACTTCTAACTCTAATAAGGCAAAATCAAGGCCTTGCTTAATCTAGATCACTCCAACCAAAGAAGATTTGGAACCATCAAGAATACTACACCACCATACTTAACTTCCTCCAACCTAATCCCTCAATCTAGCCAAACAATGGACCCTTCAAGTCACCTATTTGCAATCATCATCAACACATGGCAGGCTACTTAGTGCTAGGCTACTTACAGCATCAACCACAACACTAGCCTTACCGGAAAAATAATGCACACCCATGTCATAATCCTTAAAGAATTCTAACCACCTTCTTGTTATCTTCCATTCTCACCTAGTATAATTAGCAACAATCCCCTCATCATCTAAGACTTGCAACACTACCCCCCAAATGATTCACAAGCTCTATATAAATCGATGCACCACCACTAGAGACCACGACAACACATGTAAAGGTAGCGTTTTAAGACCCTAAACTTAACCAGTGCATAAGTCAACTAAACAACTCCAACAATAATCAAATACTTGCCCCTAGTATGGAAAAGAATAAAAAAATACTTAGGAACATCACCTACCCTCATCCTCATTTAGAGACAAAAATCAAAACAGAGATCAAGCTTAGAGAAGTGACTAACCCATTGTAGTTGACCAAATAAATTGACCATCCTCAACCATCCTATCACAACCTTACAGGTCCTACACTTATTGGGAGCATGATATGTATATAGCCACACCACTTCAAGACCTCTAATCCATCAAACCAAATTCAACCAAGATTATAAGACAAGACCTTATGCAACAAGAACATGGAGCAAAGCTTACAAGCCCTTCCAGAATCAATAGTCTCACATAGCCAAATCTTACTAGCAAGGAATAATGACTTCTAGGATG
Organism: Solanum virginianum; assembly: GCA_000787875.1. Taxonomy (NCBI): domain Eukaryota; kingdom Viridiplantae; phylum Streptophyta; class Magnoliopsida; order Solanales; family Solanaceae; genus Solanum; species Solanum virginianum. The sequence goes on from DF358424.1 coordinate 83,010, forward strand.
TCAAAGCATGCACAATAAAATCAAGGAAAATCTCTAACTTACCGGTAGGATCATCGAGCACCACATCCTCTCCTTGCCTTCTTTGGAGAGCATAGAACCGATTATGTTTTGGAGTACCCCCCCTCCTTATCAATATCACCACCTTTACCCTTGTTTTGAGCATATGGGCAATCCAAGATTTTGTGGCCCATTTCACCATACCCAAAGCATGCACCTGTGTTCCTCCAACATGTACCACCATGTTTCCTTCCATATTTTGGGCATCTAGGATGAGTCACCCCATCATCTCCTTGGGGCCTTGGGTTTGGCAACCCACCCCTAACAACCCTCTTGCTTGGAGCATTATCGAACTCTAGACCTTGGAAGCTACCATACAATCGGGCCCTCTTGGCCTTACTGCTCCTCCTTTTCTCAACTTCTCCCGCTCTATTTGCTCGGCACAAGTCATTAAGCAGGATAAATCTATGTCTCTAATTAACATAGCAGACCAGCATTTTTCACTCACCAAGTCAGAGATGCCCATTATGAACTTGTTCATTCTAACTCTTGGGTTCGTAACCAAGTGAGGAGCATACTTAGAGAGTTTATTGAACTTGAGAGCATACTTCCCCACACTTACTGATCCTTGTCTCAAATTCATGAATTTCATAAATTTAGCTTACTTAAGCTCAAGAGGGAAGAACCAACTAAGGAAAGCCGCCTTTAACTCCTCCCAAAGCACCACATTATAGATTTTCTTCTCCTCCTTCCATTCATTGTACATATTTGTGCTACCCCTTTGAGTTGGTAGGCTGCCAACTCTACCTTATCTTTCGATCTAATACACATGATGGTCAATACCTTATAGATCTCATCAATAAATTCTTATGGGTCCTCATCCACCTTTGACCCATAGAACTCCGGTAGGTTCATCCTCATGAAGTCTCTCATCCGAGAGGTCGGTGTAGGAGCATGAGGGGCTTGGGCCCACAACACATGCAAGCAAGATAAGAGCATCCCAAAACTCCCCATTGGATGGTTGCTCCTCGGGAATGCGGGCCCTTCTTCCTCTTGTGTTAGGCATGATCTACCATAGTAAAGAACAATTCTTTGTAGGAGGGGGAATAACCTTACTTCAACTCTATAACACGATGTTAACATGAAAAAGTGAAATATTTCCTAAAATATGTCATAATTGTGGTGCACAACACAACCATAAATAAGACTTTAATCGACGCGGTGTGTTGGACTCCGAGGATCTAACAACCTAATGCTCTAATACCAACTTTGTCATGACCCAAGCCTAGAGACTAGACATGACCGGTGAATGGGAAACCCGAAAGAACCCTAAACAAGCCTCATAGCAAATCATTACACATCCTTGGTCATGGGTGCCATTAAAATAACAATAAAAGATAAGCATAAAAAAGGAGAAATTGGGACTAAGGGAACCTCTTTCATATCATAAGCAACAAGCGTCAATAGAGTCAAGGCTCATAACATAGATACACCATATGTCCAACAACACCTCTACTACATAAAGATAAGAGTGAGGGCCAAGACAACGCAACTGGACTTACCCTCATAGTCAAAACATAATCAAAAGAGAGAAAGTCTTAATACATAGTAAGATATCATAAGTAACATCCCCGGAATGGAGGACTCACCAACAATCTTGACGAAGTCGTACTAGCCACATGTAGGAGGATGCTCAAGTGGGGCTGCAATTCCTACATGGTGACATCATGTAGGCATAGAGTATTCATTAGTACATTTGAATGTACTAAGTATGTGGGATGCAATGTTAGCAAGGAATAGGCAACATAATCAAAATGCATAATCATAAGTAAAGGATAGGTATAGCGTCAATATGACATACATATTCAATACTTAAGGTAAAAACATTCTTATAAATCATGAACAAGGAATGTTAACTCAATATTGGAAACATACTCAAACCCCTTTGTACCAACCTTCATGAAATGGGCCAAATGACCCCCACTCACCTTACGATATAACCTTTTTGGAGAGTGTTATCAATACCCTTACCGTACGATATAGTCTTTTTGGTAGGTAGTATAAGACGTCCCCTATTTTATGATATCATCTTTTGGGTAGGAAATATGATTCATTCTATCTTATAGCATGTCCTTTTCAATAGAATGTCCACACCTTACATTATGATCTTTTCGGTGGAAACCTTTAGTCTTTCTACCTTATGGCATGGCATTTTTGGTGGGATGTCCATACCTTACGATATAATCTTTTCGGGTGGGTACAATTAGCTATTCTACCTTATGGCATGGTCTTTTTAGTAGGGTGTCCATATCTTATGATATGATCTTCTCGGTAGGAAGCATTAGTCACTCTGCCTTACAGCATGGCCTTTTCGGTAGGAATTATTCCAATCTACCTTACGGCATGGTCTTTATGGTAAGAATTATTAAAAGTAGCTCATCTAACCATTATATTCCAATCGTCAAAAAAGAACTCCTCATTTTCCCAAGAACATAACAAACATAAGAACCCAACAATCTACATGCAACCCCATAGGTACCTTCCCATGAAATAACTCATATAGACATCCTTATCATCATCATGAAGTCATCATATAATTATCATAACACTATTTAACTCATAAGACGTGCATTGGACCTTTAATTTCTCAAGAAACCCTAGTCGGATATTTTATCAAATACTTAGCAGGTGTGTAATGCTAGTATAAAATTATGAATTATAGAGATGAAATCATGCAAGAAAATCAATTTTAAAACTATCAATCAACACCTTGCAATACCCTCAAGCAATATACATCAAAACCCCTCATCAAATCCTGCAATAGATCCAATATTTATAGCTCCAAACATAGCAAAACAGTCACAACTTTACATAGTTTTAGCATAGTGTGCAGTGAATTTCATAATATGCAAGATCCATTTGTAAATCACCTTTAAATCATGCAATTTAAGTAAAAGGAGGCTTGGGTATCATGTGTGAGAGGAACCCATAAAAGAAACCCACATACCTTAGCTTGGAGATGAACTTGGTAAAGATTGGAGATGAAGACTTGGAGCTTGAAGAAAAACCTTGAAGGAGAACCTTAGCTTGGGATGAGGGTTTGAGACATGAATTTTGGAGTGAAAATATGGCTAAGTGTTTGAGTGAGTATTGGGGAGTGTTTAGGATTATATGAGGGTGAAATAAGGCTAAGTATGGGTATTTTAAAGTATGGGAACTCTTAGGCCCAAGACATGAAAGTCTTGGACCGAAATCAAAAAACAGGACCAAAATAACACTCGTCCGTGTCGCTTCACTGGAATTTGCATTTTTATACAAACGAGTTCTACGAAAATGGGCATAAATTCTTCATCCGAACTCAGAATATGGTGATACAAAGTGCTTTAATTGATAGGGCGTGGTTCACCCAGTTCTTTGTATGCTAAGAGATATTCCCCTTTAAATTCGACCCTCCTAAATCGCATTTTTGCGATTTTTGAATTTTTATATGGTTGCTCTACAATCGGGGTTAGAACCTTTTCCCTCTAATTTTGAACCCCTGGACAAGAATATGAAGACATATTTTTTATATCACGCATGAATTTTTAGATATATGGAATTTAAAATTCTGGGCATTTTCGAGGCACATTTTCGGGAACTTTTTGAGGTCGTTTCAGCAAAAATATTTAAAGTCGTTTTGCAGGATTTGTGGTCCAAAGGATTGCAAATTGCTGAAAATGTAAGATCTTGTATATTTAATATTTATTTTTACAAGTCACGTACTATAATTTGCCGAAACATAAAATTGAAAATGAAATTGCAATTAATTTTAGGCAATCTTGAGTGGAAATTTTGCAGGAGGGCTGGCTATAATCTTGAACCACGACAAGTTCAAGTCCTTCTTCTCAAATGACTTTGTCAAAGTTAAATGTGTTGCGAGTGCAGGCTTTTTCATCGACATGTGAGCTCCCTTCTTCCATCATCCTAATCATATCAATTTATGTTTGCATCCCATTTTGGAATTGATGAAGTGTTTCATGATTTTATTTATATATACAGTAACACAATCTGTGGCACTCCAAATATTCAAAAGATGTACCAAAATGTTGTAGATTTAAACGTGAGTTCCTTCTTCTTTAATTTTTTGTGATAGTAAGGTATATATGCTTGCTTAGCAGTTATCTATATATATTTCCCTTTGTTATCATTTCAGGAATCAGCTAAAAACTTACCTCCATTGTGTACATCTAAAATGGAACAAGTCTGGTATAATAAGAGTTTAAGTTTAGGAAACAAAAACCTTCTGCTTAGAAGATTTTATATTTATATTGCCTTCTTATTATGACATTATTTTTTTTGTACAATGATTCTTCCATCAGCATGTCGTTTCATATGTCGAGACTCCACTTTTTATATTCGATTCATCATATGATGCTTGGTAGGTCAAGAAGACGAACAATACTAATTTATATGTTCTTTTAAGAATTTTGTTGGTAATTCTTTTCTAAAATTACTTCTTTTCAGATTAATAACTCTTCGGTTCCTTCAAATCTGGATCCTCAGCATGTCTGGGAGCTTTGCAAGGGTCGAATGAGTACCTGCACATTGGCTCAACGTACAATTATTAAGGGTTAGCATTTTCTTGATAATCAATATTGAATCCATAACTTTCAAATGACTTAGTATAGGTAGTTTCTTTAATTTGTCTTTTTCTTCTTTTTATTATAGGATTTTGGAGTGGAGTGGTTGAAGACACTTACTATACTCACCCCTTGTTCTACTAAGGGCTATTTTATCACTTCTTGCCTTGCTCATCCAAATATTGTATTCCCTAAGTACTGGTCGGATACTCTCACTCCAAAAATAAATAATAAGGTAATCTTTTGTTTTGTTTTATCAGAATAATTTGTTTATATGGTTTTGTTTGAAATGTTTTATATTTATTGTGCAGTCAATTGCTGAAGCAGTGGGTGATTGGTACCTTTATCGAACCGGAAATCATCAGTACATGGAAGCCTTTTGCTAGAGATTCCTAGCGATAAATTGAAAAAAACAACTTCTTTTTAGATTTCAAAGTGTGTTGGAAATCTGTAGTCCAAGTGTGATTAATTTTTGGTTTGTAATTCAAATTACTTGTAATGACCCGGATATCGTACGACGTCGTTGGGCCTTGAGAAATCTTGTTTCAGGTAAAGATTTGGACCAAGTGTATCTCAAGAGAGACCACACGGCCAGTGTGGGGTCACACGAGCCGTGTGGCCTCAAGTGAGACCACACTTGGCCTCAAATCTTGCATGTTGGCCTTGGGGAGGAGTTGCAAGCTAAGGCATACCTCACTGGCACCCCACATGGCCCATATGACACTTCATGGACCATGTGGAGGAGCTATGGGGTGGCCTAGGCTTGAAAGCCCCGCCATTGGGGCTAAGTGGAGCCACACGACCAGTCACACGGGTCGTGTGGTGGGTGACGGGCCGTTTGGCCTTTCGTGAAGCTTCCGGAGTGAAAATATACTAAGTATGGAATCACTTCTCATAACATTTTTCGTGAATTTTCCTATGTTTGGGCAGACGGGAGCATCACATGGACCATGTTGCTCCATACAGGCCGTTTATTGGTCCATTTAGTGGTTCGTGCTGAAAAAATTCCAAGCGTTGGTTCAAGATCAAAATTTTTGGAAAATTTTCCAAGTGTTGTTTCACAGGCACTCCATATGGACCGAAGTGTTGCACAACCAATTTACCCTCCAGTCAAGTGACTTTCGGTAAATTTTTACTCCAATTCATTAACGGCATTTTCATAAATTCGATTATTTCTATTGGTCTTTTGGGAATTCCTATGCTATTCTAAGGTCATCTAAAGACCTAAGACCTATTTCAAACATTCAAATCACTCTTCATATTTTGAATACACTCTCAAAGGCTTTCCACAAAAGAACTCTTAGGATTTCAACATTTGAGCTTGGGATTTCAAGTCTCCTTCAAATTTCTTTGGGGTTTCTTCATCTTAGGGAAGGTATGTGGATTTGATCCTTGATTATCTTCCAATCAAGGAGACCCAAACTATTTTCAAGCAATTTTATGAATTTCTAGCTTACTTTAAATCGGGGTTTTGAATATTATGATTCCTAAAATTCTATTTATGAATGAGTAGTGTTTATTTGATGATTTTATGGTGATTTAAATCCTTATATGAGAATTTACTTTGGGTTTATAGAATTTTATAAGTATGCATGTCCTCTTTAAGACTTGTTTATGCATGGGTGATCTTATGTTGGATTTAAATATGGATTTGATGGTGTATTTACTTCAGTTTCACCTTATATTGTTTATTTTAGAATTAATCCTAATTACCCATACCATTTTCTCATTATACATAGCATATGCATTCATGTACATAGATCATTATGGAAATTATGAAGTGGGTTAAACCCAATTTTGTTATATGATATGATTTTGATAAGATATTGGCTATGACAAGATGTGATCACATTGAATATGGCTCTTTGAGCATTTTGGGTGTTTACACCATTTTGTATATGAATTGGTTATTCCTATGCATGAGTATATTGACTGTGAAATTATGTTTTGGCCTTTAAGTCTAAGAGTGCATTCAAATTGTTTTGGAAATGACTATTGTCTCTTGAAAGCATGTATATATATTTATACGTATAAGTATTCTTGTGGGATGACGACTTAGCACTGATGGAATGAGTGTTCCGCTCTCTTTCCTTGAACTATGTGTGCAGCATAGGTTCCTTTCCGAAATGGGGATGCTTGTACAGAAAGTTTCCTCCGAAATGGGGATTCCCATAAGAAGAAGAAACTATGTGATATTATATGCTATATGTGAAAATCCTATCCGAAATAGGGATGCTTGTAAGGAAGGTTGCTTCATACGAAATGGGGATGCCCGTAAGGTGAAGTATAGTTTACCTTTGGCAAGTAGACCACCTCTTTGTCGATGAGGGGATTTCATTAGGATTCCAAGTAATAGCTCGCTTGGTCTTACTTATATCGATTGAGGTGACACCCCCACTATATATATATGGGGTGAGGGGATTTCATTGGGATTCTAAGTAATAGCTCACTTGGTCTTACTTATGTCGGTTGAGTTGAATCCATAACTTTCAAATGACTTAGTATAGGTAGTTTCTTTAATTTGTCTTTTTCTTCTTTTTATTATAGGATTTTGGAGTGGAGTGGTTGAAGAGTCACATCCTTACAATATATGTGAGCATCATTTACATTTCATGCATCATGAATTTCATAGCATCTTGTTACGTTACATTCTTTGATATTCAATTCCTTATATATTATATGCCTTTGTCATCTAACTTTGATATGCAGGTTTTGGTAATTTCATGCATTGCATCTCACATACTTAGTACATTCAAGCATACTAACGCATACTCTTGCCTACATGAATTTACCATGTAGGGGACGAGGACTTTGATCATCCATCGTTCCACGCTTAGCTTGGATTCCAAGATTTATTCATAGTAGTGAATCCTATCTTCCAAGGACGAACCACCATCTATCTATCTATGTTACTTACATCTCTTTATGTATTTGAGGGTGAGCCTAGGGTATGTCTTGACCCTAGATCCATGTATGTAGAGTCATTGTTGGACACCTTGTAAACCTCTTTACGATATATGTTATGGTTATGGTTAAGTCTATGTTATGAATTTTGTTATCTTTGACTATTATTATGTGATTTGATCATATGTTTGGTGGAAAGATCCTACGTCCCCAATTGCCCCCATAGCTTGAGTCCTATTTTTCCATCCCTTAGAACTATATGTTGGTTTTTGAATGTGCTTCCCAACTGATGATGCGAGTTTTGGTATCTTGAGGCTTGTTTAGGGACTCTCAGGTTCCTATTTGCCATGTCACATCTAGGGCCTAGGTTTGGGTCATGACAAAGATAGTATCAGAGCCTTAGGTTCGTAAGTGATCCTCGGAGTCCAACGTGTCGCATCAATTAGACTTCTACTTATAGGCATGAAGTGCACCATGCTTATAAGTGGGAGGCTATGACGACATTCTAGGAATTGTCTCACTTCTTCATGTCTTATGTCGAGCTGTGAATAGTTGGTTTAGCTCTTGACCTTGATGGTATCTTTGCTCTGTTACAGAAGATGCCTCATGATGGACCTGTCAGACTAGCCTCGGCTTATGAGGGTCAAGCGCCACAAGGGCCTATGGATGAGCCTATCTCTAATGGTGAGTTCCAGATGACCTTCTTCATGCTTGCCCAGGTGGTGACTACTTAGACTAGGCAGGCCAACCTTCCTTGAGATCCCACTCCGGCTTCTAGAGTGATGGATTTCACCCGGATGAATCCTTCGGACTTAGACTAGGCAGGCCAACCTTCCTCGGGATTCCACTTTGGCTTCTAGTGTGAGGGATTTCACCCGGATGAATCCTCCAGAGTTCTTTAGGTCAACAACAATCAACATATCAAATGTCTATCCAAAGCAAGAATAAAAAGTAGACAAGTGACCCATCAACCAATCAAACCTCATCAATCAAATCAGACAACTCAAAGAAACTCAACTCATCTTATCTCTTCTTGACTCGGAGTACTCGACGTGAGAACTTTCTGGGAGTTTCTCTTATCAAACAACAATCACTTATAAGCTAGTGATTACACAATAATCACGCTAGTTTTGCACATAGCCATTCCGTACTTGCTAGGTAGGGAACTAATCGAATCCACTAGGGACCACCAGCAAATCAAACTAGTCCTCTATTATTTCAGGGACTCTATCAAGAGGGGACCTCAACATAATGTGATATGATGGTCCTAATCCTCACCTACCCTTGGCTATGTAGTTTGACGAGTGCGAGTTGAACTAACTCTTACTCTTTCGGTGCTCGATACTCCTCCTAAGTCTCAATGCTCCTAAGACAATCAATCCCATCAAATCATCTCAATTAGCCTCATGGAGGCACTCATCATTCAATCAGTCTCATAAGGACTCTCATCATCTCATAATCAACATCTCAATCAATAGCTCAAGGCTTAGACCAATCATTAGGGAACAATTAAATAGACACATCATTAGAGTTCATTTAGGAAGACTCATGGATCGTCAAATACTATCAACCTATCATCATCCTCACATTCACATCCACAATCTCTATCAACATTCTCAATCAAGGCTCTAGACTCAATCCCTATCTTTGTTCATGCAATTTTTATGAAATAATAAGTAGGATTTATGCAATAATTCATGTAAAAATATTCAATTCAAGAAAGCAAGTTCATGATGATCATCATTATATGAAAATACATGTAGTAAATATAATTTCTCAAGAGAATAATCAAGAATCATGCATGTAGACTCAAGAACTTTCAAATCACTTCTAAGACCATCTATGGAGCACATGAGAGAACAATTTTATGTTTTTACTTTAGCCTTACATACTTGGGGTGAAACTTTAATGATCAATCTTCAAGAATTCTCCTTGAATTTCCCCCAATCAAGCTTTTATGTTCTCTTTTCTCAAGCCCTAATCTTTTTCAAGGACTTAAAAAGGGCTTAGAATAGGGTTTAAAGTCCTTTTTTATACTTAAAATGACCTATTTTGATCATATATTAAGTCCAGGAGGGGTTTGAAAAGGTCTAGAACGCCCCTTACGAAATTCAAAAAAATCCATTTTTTAATGCAAGGTCCGCGACGCGGACTGGGTATATGTTTCAACGTTTTTCGCTGAAAATTCTCCGAACAAGGTTTCTAACCCCGTAGGAAAATTTCCTTAAAAAAATAAGTGTTAGTCTGCTATGGAGGAGCGTCGCACCCCTGTCGCATACTATCACTGGTTCACGTTTTTGCATTGAAAAATTATTGTTTGACCGGTTGCTCTAAAAATCAACCGAGACCATTTTTCACTCAATTTTTCATGCTTATCACATATCCGCTCTCGAATTTGCCATCAGAGTATGGGAAGATGCGTTATGTACACATCAATCCTCTAAGGATTTTTTGGTAATTTTACCAGGTGTTACATTATGGTTGATTTCTTTATGTGACGTTGTAAAGTGATCGACGCTGTAAATTGATTCCTCTGGCTTCAATTGAAATGTTGAATTATCATTATGGAAATCATACCATAATTATATATATAGTTCATTAGTGCTCACTGGTTATTTGGCAAGAATAAATTGATTTAAGGATGTTTTAATCCTTGAAGTGGGTTTGAGAGCCAACCTAGCTTATAGTTTGGAGAAAGGTCTCTTGCAGTGCTCTTGTTGAAGCAAGAGCCAATAATCCCCAAATAGTTTAATTAAAAAAAGTACTAAAGGTACAATAGTTAGAAAAAGAAAACACATTATAACTAGCTATATATAATCAAAAATGCATAACACTTTGATCCTTAATTTCTGTAATTTCCTTTCAGTGACAACAGGAACTATGTGGAAAATGATGAGCTCATTTCTCCTGTACTATAAATTATTATTTGCTGCTCAATGTCGGCGACACCTATTTCTGCTCAAAGACTTCAAATGCAGAGTGGTAACTTCTTTTTTTAGTTATTGTAGCTTTTATGGATGAATGCATGATTTGTGAAATTTGCTTTGATCAGGTGGGAGAGTGTTGCACCTTGAGAGATTGCATTCGGAAAATCACACTGTCTCAATTAATGAGTTGAAGGCTAGGGATCGAGCTAGGCATGCTCAAAGTTTACACAGTTCCAATATTAGGGAGCCAAATTTCCACTTATGGGTTCTTTCGACTCCAAAATTGTCAGGTATATACATATTTACCTTCAAGTTTTTAAAATTAAAGTGTTGTAGTTGATGGGAATACTTTGAATTGATTCTGTTATATTCTCACTATACCTTGACTATATGGAAATTTTTGTGTGTTCAAACTTGTATTTGTAATTTAAAGTATTTAACGAAGAAGCCAAATTAATCATATCACTTTTATATGTTATATTTATGTATTACAAAAAAAGGCACATATAATGCACAGAATGCGCGAGAGATGCACATGTGTTACATGCAATTTCTAATTTTATTAAATTATTTAAGTCTTTCTATTATCTCTGTGATCCATTTTTTTCTTCGTCTTTCCTTTGGGTGATCAACAAACCGGAGAAATGATTATGAGTTCATCATGTGTTTTATGCCTCCTGCTGTTGCTGCTTATAAGTACAACATATAAGATTAATAAAATTCGCCCATTATTAGTAATAATTTTCTTAAACTTTAAACATAAAAATTACTTTTTTAAAATTTATTTATAATCATAATACTTAGCATAAATTTTCTTTTGAACTAAGGGTACATCAAAAATAGTCTTTCTATTTCATAAGGTAAGAACAAGGTTTATGTGCACTCGATCTTCACCAAATATTTCGTACTTAAGAAATTGAAGATACATATTCTCAATGACAAACAAAAAAAAGGCTCTTTTTTTTATCAAAGACATGAATAAAGATCTTCAACCAAATTATTTTTTTTCTAATTTCATAAATAAAAATGCATTATAATTTTTTGTCATGACCCAACTTTATAGGTCATAATGATATTTAACCATAGAATCATGAACTTCATCACTAAGCATAAACCTTTATACTTTTACTCCAAAACTTTAGGAACAAAGAGCTTAAGACACTTGAGGCTCGTCGTGCTGAGGAATTGGAGCAAAAGAAAGCTGCAGGAAAAGAGAGGGCAATTATTATTTGTTGTCCAATGTCGACGACACCTGTTTCTGCTCAAAGACTTCAAGTGCAGAGTGGTAACTTCTTTTTCAGTCATTGTAATTAGGATTAGGGTTGTGATGATCCTTAATTTCTTGGCTTCTATAGATGAATGCATGATTTGTGAAACTTGCTTTGATTAGGTACGGGAGTGTTGCATCTTGAAAGACTGCATTCAGCAAATCACACTGCCTCAATTGATGAGTTGAAGGCTAGGGATCGAGCTAGGCATGCTCGAATTTTGCATACCACCTCTAAAGGAATTTTTAGTTTTCCACAGAATAATTCCTTCGACCTTTATCACATCGGGTATTTCTCTCACCTACTATCATTAACCTTTTTAAAATTAATTACTACTACTATACCCTTTTTTTTATGTTGTCTCATGCAATAGTACAAATTTTATGATTGAGGTATGCTCACTATTCACTATAAATTGAAGAAGACTTTTAATATTTTAGGAATTTAGTTGGAATTAAAAATATATTGTTTTGATATTATCAAAATTAATCGTAAAAATGGCTTTTTAGGAAAAATCAGTTTAAAACTTAATTAATTTAAGAGAAAACCAATTTTTCGAAAAATAAAAGTGAGAGTCATCACTTAATTTTTTTAAAAAATTAAGAAAACTTAAAAAGATTTTAAGACTCTAACAAAAAAACCTTAAAATTTCAGAGAAAATGCGTAAGGATTTCTATTGCTATTTTAAGAAGGTAATAGTTAAAATAGTTACTGACACCCGGTTATTCGATGATTTGAAAATTATTTGACTAACTTTGAAATAATCACTTAAAAGAAAATAAAGAGAACTTGTAATTTTTTTTAAAAAAAACCCAATTTGAAGTAATTTTTAAAAAAAATGACTAACAATGAAGTTTTCAAAAATTGGCTAATCATTTGAAATAGACAATTATTAAATTATATAAAAAAATTCTAACTTACTAGTTTTGAAGGAGGTGAATTCAATCGATGAAAGTGATTAAATTGACCAATTAAAGCATTATTTTTTTAATAAAAAAAGATATTTATAGACTTTTAGAAATTTTGACAAAATCAACTTAGTAAAAGAATTTTGAATTACTTTGAAATATGACTTAGGGTAATAATAATATGTAACACCCGGTAAAAAAATAACCAAAATACCCCTAAAGGAGAGATGACCATAAAATGTGTTTCCCATGCTCCGATGGCAAATCTGAGGCCAGATATACAATTAGAATGAAAAATTGAGTGAGAGAGTGGTCTCGATTTTAGAGAAACCGGATCAAAAGATAATTTTTTGATGTGAAAATGAATTCAAGAATAAGTGCGCGATAGGTGCGCGACATGCACCTACTATGGACCAAATTAATTTTGTTCTAAATATTATCTACAGGATTTGAAAGCTCGTTCAGAGAATATTTAATGAAAAATACTCAAGTTTGACACTGTCCACATCGCGGACCCCATGTCCCGAGACACACTTTTTTGAATTTCGTGAGGGGCATTCCAGACTTTTCTAATCCCCTCCTAGACTTAAAACATGATCAAAATGGGTCGTTTTAAGCATAAAAAGGGTTTTAAACCCCATTTTAAGTCCTTGAAAAAGACTAGGGCTAAAGAGGAGAGAAGAAGAGAATAAAATTGAGGAGTTCGAGGAGAGCTCTTGAGGATTGATTGTCCAGAAATTTCACCACAAGTGTGTACGGCTAAACTAAAGCATGAGATTGTTCTCCCATGTGCCCCATAGATGGTAATAGAGGAGTTGAGAGTCCTACGAGTTTACATCCATGATTGTTGATTATTTTCTTGAAAATTATATCTATTACATGTATTTTCATATGTTGATGATCATCATAAACTTGTTTTTCTTGAATTGAATACTTTTCATAAGATATTGTATAAACTTTATATGTTGATTTAGCATGCATGAATGATCCTAGGGATTCACTCTTACCCATGAGACTAATTAAGATGAGTGGCCCTATGAGGCTACTTGAGATGATGAGAAGGAGTCTTATGAGCATTGAGTCTTGGGAGGAGTATCGAGCATTAAAATGGGTAAGAGTGAATCTCTCTCACACTCATTAACTATGTCGCCAAACGTTGGAGGGGAATTAAACAATTACAATACATGGTCCCTGCTCGAGATAAAGTCCCTAAAACAAATAGAGGATAGTAGAGTTTAGAACCCGTATGGATCATATTCGTTCTTTACTCAGCAAGTACGAAATGACTGTGGCAACATCAATGGGATTGTTGTGCAATAACTGGCTCATAAATGATTGTTGTTAGATAAGAGAAACTCCCAAAAAGTTCCCACATTGAGTACTCTTAGTCGAGTTGAGTTGTGTTAAGTTCCTTTGAGTTGAGTCTGAGTTCATTGATGAGGTTGAGTTCGTTGATGGGTCATTTGTTTACTCTTTATTCTTGCTTTAGATAGACACTTGACATTCTGAGTGAGTATTATGTTGAGTTGATGTTGTTCTATAGATTGTTCTACCTGTTTCTGTTTTATTCAGCTATTTTACATACCAATACATTCCAAGTACGGATGTCCCCTTGTGGATTGCATCATTTTTGTAATGCCCCGCAACTATACTCATAGGACCCGAATTTTTCCAACTTAAGTATATAAGCTTGAACCTAGTGATTGCCTACATGTACCTATACTTTAAGGGTCATTCCTATATGTTTGATGAGTATTAGAAGTGGATTAGGTTCATAAGAGACCCCTAGTACTTATTCTAGTTCAAAACATCCCCATAAATTGAGTTTCTAGTGTTATATTATGCAAAGGTTAACTTTAAATGACCATAACTCTTAACACACATAGAATTAGGTGGCCCATAACATACCAAATGAAAGCCCTTTGAATTAGCTTTCCAACGCAAATAGTTTCACCTAATTTAAATTTCAGAGTCAAAATTTATGGTTGTTTAACTAACGACTGCCAGAGCAGAGTGGTATTACGAAACCCCTTTATGGGTTGTAAAATGAAGTATGAAGTAGTGCTAACTCATGGAAAAAGTCTTAAAACATTAATTTTTGGCCCCAGGCTTTATGAACCCATCTATGGGTAGTAGAACCTTCTACGGGTCATAAAATAAGCTCGTAAAATATTCCAGAAACTTTGAAATTGGGCCAAATGTTTATACAAGGGTCCCTACGGGCCGTGGATCTTTCTACGGGCCGTAAATAGGCCGGTAAATTACTTTTGAAAGCTTTTTAAAAAGGTTATTTTGATCTTTTTCCTCCCTTCTAAGCCTAAGATTGACATTTTTACACTCATATAAGATCCTAAACATAACCCTTTAGTCTATTTACGTTCAAAAACATATTCCAAGGCTTTAAACAAGGTTCTAAGAGAATTTTCTACAGGATTAGAAAGCTCGTTTAGAGAATTTTTGAGAGAAAGTACTCAAGTTTGACACTGTCCACATTGTGGACCCCATGTCCCGAGACAGGCTTTTTCCAAATTTCGTGAAGGGCATTCTAGATCTTTCCAATCCCCTCCTAGACTTAAAACATGATCAAAATGGGTCATTTTAAGCATAAAAAGGGTTTTAAATCCCATTTTAAGTCCTTGAAAAAGACTAGGGCTAAAGAGGAGAGAAGAGGAGTATAAAATTGAGGAGTACAAGGAGAGCTCTTGAGGATTGATTGTCCAAAAGTTTTACCTCAGGTGTGTAAGGCTAAACTAAAGCATGAGATTGTTCTCCCATGTGCCCCATAGATGGTAATAGAGGAGTTGAGAGTCCCATGAGTTTACGTCCATGATTCTTGATTATTTTCTTGAAAATTATACCTATTACATGTATTTTCATATGTTGATGATCATCATAAACTTATTTTTCTTGAATTGAATACTTTTTATAAGATATTATATAAACTTTATATGTTGATTTAGCATGCATGAATGAGCCTAGGGATTTGCTCTTACCTATGAGATTAATTGAGATGAGTGGCCCTATGAGGCTACTTAAGATGATGAAGAGGAGTCTTATGAGCATTGAGTCTTGGGAGGAGTATCGAGCATTAAAATAGGTAAGAGTGAATCCCTCTTGCACTCATTAACTATGTCGCCAAGCGTAGGAGGGGAATTGAACAATTACAATACATGGTCCCTGCTCGAGATAAAGTCCCTAAAACAAATAACGGATAGTAGAATTTAGATCCCTGGTGGATCATATTCATTTCTTACTCAGCAAGTATGGAATGACTGTAGCAATATCAATGGGATAGTTGTACAATCACTGGCCCATAAGTGATTGTTGTCGGATAAGCAAAACTCCCAGAAAGTTTCCACATTGAGTACTCTTAGTCGAGTTCATATGAACAAGGTCCTAAGAGGAGAAAAACTAAGGTTTCAAGAGAATTCAACCAGCCTTCACGATTCCTAAAAAATCTATGTTTTCCAGGTGTGCAAGGCTACTTATAGCATTGATTAAGTTCATCTACATGCCCCACATGTTGATTTCTTATAATTGAGTTCAAGTAGAGTTTTACCCTAATTCTTGAATTAAAGTCTTGAGTTGTCTATTGTCCTATCAAGTTCTTTGTACACAAAAATTTATATTGATGACATTCATGAGTTGGGTAGTTAATAGAAATGCATATTCATGTCTTCATTCACATGAACCCTAATTGAGGATTGTACTTGATTTTATGCATTATTTCAAGTTGAGACTTGAATGGTCATTTTGTGTTTTGAACAAAGATGATTTTTGAGCATATATTTCTACATCTACATTAGCATGAGTTTTGAGCATAAATAATGATTTGATAATGAAGAGTATTAGAAGCAGACCCTAGGTACCGAGATAGACTTTTTCCGAATTTCATGAGGGGCATTCCAGACCTTTCCAATCCCCTTCTAGACTTAAAACATGATTAAAATAGGTCGTTTTAAGCATAAAAAGGGGTTTAAACCCCATTTTAAGTCTTTGAAAAAGATTAGGGCTAAAGAGGAGAGAAGATGAGCATAAAATTGAGGAGTTTGAGGAGAGCTCTTGAGGATTGATTGTCCAGAAGTTTCACCTCAGGTGTGTAAGGCTAAACTAAAGCATTAGATTGTTCTCCCATGTTCCCCGTAGATGGTAATAGAGGAGATGAGAGTCCCACGAGTTTACATCCATAATTCTTGATTATTTTCTTAAAAATTATATCTATTACATGTATTTTCATATGTTGGTGATCATCATAAACTTGTTTTTCTTGAATTGAATACTTTTCATAAGATATTGTATAAACTTTATATGTTGATCTAGCATGCATGAATGAACCTAGGGATTCACTGTTACCCATGAGACTAATTGAGATGAGTGGCCCTATGAGGCTACTTGAGATGATGAGAAGGAGTCTTATAAGCATTGAGTCTTGGGAGGAGTATTGAGCATTAAAATGGGTAAGAGTGAATCTTTCTCGTACTCATTAACTATGTCGCGAAACGTAGGAGGGGAATTGAACAATTACAATACATGGTCCCTGCTCGAGATAAAGTCCCTAAAATAAATAGCGGATAGTAGAGTTTAAATCCCTTGTGGATCATATTCGTTCCTTACTCAGCAAGTACGGAATGACTATGGAAACATCAATGGAATTGTTGTGCAATCACTAGCTCATAGGTGATTATTCTCGGATAAGAGAAACTCCCAGAAAGTTCCCACATTGAGTACTCTTAGTCGAGTTGAGTTGTGTTGAGTTCCTTTGAGTTGAGTTTGAGTTCATTGATGAGGTTGAGTTCGTTGATAGGTCATTTGTGTACTCTTTATTCTTGCTTTAGATAGACACTTGACATTCTGAGTGAGTATTATGTTGATTTGATGTTGTTCTATAGATTGTTCTACCTGTTTCTATTTCATTCAGCTATTTTACATACCAATACATTCCAAGTACGGATGTCCCCTTTTGGACTGCATCATTTTTATAATGCCCCGCAACTATACTCATAGGACCCTAATTTTTCCAACTTAAGTATATAAGCTTAAACCTAGTGAATCCCTACATATACCTATACTTTAAGGTCATTCCTATGTGTTTGAAGAGTATTAGAAGCGGATTAACCTATGAGATTAATTGAGATGAGTGGCGCGGATTAAGTTCATAAGAGGCCCCTAGTACTTAGTCTAGCTCAAAACTTCCTCATAAATTGAGTTTCTAGTGTTAGATTATGCAAGCGTCAACTTTAAATGACCATAACTCTTAACACACATAGAATTAGGTGGTATATGACATACCAAATGAAAGCCCTTTGAATTAGCTTTCCAACGCAACTAGTTTCACCTAATTTAAATTTCAAAGTCAAAATTTATGGTTGTTTAACTAACGACTGCCACAGCAGAATGGTATTAAGAAACCCTTTTATAGGTCATAAAATGAAGTACAAAGTAGTGCTAACTCATGGAAAAAGTCTTAAAACATCAATTTTTGGCCCAGGCTTTACGAACCATCTACGGGTAGTAGAAACTTCTATGGGTCATAAAATGGGCTCGTAAAATGTTTTGGAAACTCTGAAATTAGGCCAAATGTTTATGCAAGGGTCCTTGCTGGCCATGGATCTTTCTACAGGCCATAAATAGGCACGTAAATGACTTTTGAAAGTTTTTTAAGAAAGGTTATTTTGGTCTTTTCCCTCCCTTTCTAAGCCTAAGATTGACATTTTTACACCTATATAAGCTTCTAAACATAACCCTTTAGTCTATTTACGTTCAATAACAAATTCCAAGGCTTTGAACAAAGTTCTAAGAGGAGAAAAGCTAGGGTTTCAATAGAATTCAACATGTTGATTTCTTGTCATTGAGTTCAAGTAGAGTTCATCCACGTGCCCCACATGTTGATATCTTGTCATTGAGTTCAAGTAGAGTTTTACCCTAATTCTTGAATTAATGTCTTGAGTTGTCTATTGTCCTATCGAGTTCTTTGTACACAAAAATTTATATTGATGATATTCATGAGTTGGGTAGTTGATAGAAATGCTTGTTCATGTCTTCATTCACATGAACCCTAATTGAAAAAATGCACCTCACATAGTGGCGCCGTAAAATTTGTGATTGTACTTGATTTTATGCATTATTTCAAGTTGAGACTTGAATGGTCATTTTGTATTTTTAACAAAGATGATTTTTGCGCATATATTACTACATCTATATCAGCATGAGTTTTGAGCATAAATAATGATTTGATAATGAGTGTTGAGAAGATGATGCATATTGTAATGAGTTTTTGATGAAATTATGCATTGAGTTTAAACAATGTTTTGAGTAATATTTTATGAGGTTGTAAATAATTTTCAAAATACTTTTATTGATGAAAGATGATGATGTTGATGTTTCAGATGAGGTTGATGTTCAAATTTAAGCCCAATAAGACTTGATGAGATGTTTTGAGTAAATTATTCACTTGATGAATACGAGTACATATTTTTGGAGTAGTATTGAGCACCTAGTTGGGTAAGAGAAAACACCATAGAACTACGTTACCCGGGTATGATAGTCTTGCATTTAACTTTGGCAACTCTTGTCCCAAGATAATAGATAAGGCTTAAGGATCTGAAAGCAGAAGTGAGCGTCGTTACTCTGGCAAGTAATGGATGGGCGAGCAACGATGTCGTAATCATTATGCATCACCAATGAGGATGATGGGATTGTTGTTGGTTAGATAAACTCCCTAACATTAGATAACTGATTGACATTAGTTGCATGCTAGAGTTTTTTTTTAGGAGCATTGTTTACTGCATGAATGATTTGGCATAAGTTACATACTATTGACTTTACTTTCAAAGTATGACTTTATTCATAACTTATATGTTTACTGAGTTGAGTTGAGTTACTTATTGGAGTATCCTTGATTATGTCCCTTTCCTTTCCAGCTATTTTACATATCAGTATATTCCATGTATTGATGTCCATTTGGACCTACATCACTTCATGATGTAGATACAGGTGATAGAGGACTTCAGCCCGCATATCGTTAAAGTCTAGATCGATGCATTCCAGAGTTGGTGAGCCCTCCTGGAATTCCAGAAGAACTCTTTTATCTTTTTACGTTAATCGTTTAGTTTATTTCTTTGATTTGGGGTGTTGATGGCCTATCATGACACCATCTAGATTGTTGAGTAGAGATTTTATAGATATTGAGTAGAGGATTATTGAGTACTGATATATCCAAAATTATTTCGTTGGAAATTATGATACAGTAGAGTTATATTTTATTCATATGATGTACAATAGAGTTATATTTTATTTATATGATGTCTTTCTATTTGAGTTCTTTCTTTCGTTGTTGAGTTGATGTGATGATGAGGACTGGTAGTTCTCTTGGGAAATTAACAATGGTTCTTCAAGGGTCGACCATGCCAAAGGTACCCTCCAGGGCATGACAAATATGGTATCAGAGCACAGAGTTCAAGAGTCCTAGGGAGTTTATGAAGTTATGTTTAGTAGAGTCTTGTTTATGCGCATGTTGTGCACCACACTTATAAGTAGAAGGCTAAGGACATTAGGAATTGTTACCCATTCTTGTATTCTAAGTTTGCGCCTTAGAGTTAAAACTCTATAGAGCTCTCTTCTGACTCGTGCATTACACGTTTGGGACTATGTCTTCCAAACATATTGTGAACCTAAGGAATAATGTCAGCACCAAAGTTTCCTTGCTAGATATGCCCTTACAATTTGGGATAAGGACCATGATACCAACAGATGAGTCTGAACGTACTACTCATCCTATTGTATATTCTCAATGGGTAGAAGAGAACGAGAAGGATAAGAAGGAGGAACCTTGGAGCAAAAAGTCTAAGTCAAAAGGACATAAGCGAGGAAATAGGAATAGGTCCCTTTTTCTGCAAAGACCTTCACTTTAAGTGTTACCACTAATAAATGCACCCATATCTAATAAAAGGCCAAGGAGGAACCAGCGGCTCAGGGTTTGAAATGCTTTATCCTGAGAAAGTGTGGCTCAGGGTCATAAAGGAAAGTGACCGTGTGGAAAATGTTACAAATTCACTTGGGATATTGTCTAAAGGGTACTAAGGAGTGCTACAAGTGTTGCCAAGAGGGTCACTTCCAGAGGGATTATCCAAAGTGGGCCAACAAAGCTCAACCCTTAGTACTAATACCACTAGTTAGAGAAAATCTGAAAGGTGCTACTTCTAGCATAAGCGAGGCTATAGACCAGTTGTGTGCCATGGTAGTTGCCCAAATGAGAAAAAAACTCCAGGATATTGTGACAGGTATAATTCAAATTCTTACTCTTAATTGTTATGTGTCGATAGATCTTGGTTCCACCCATTGATTGTGTCTCCTCACATGACTTGAAGATTTGATAGGACTCTCGAGTGTCTTCCTGAACCTTTCAGTATATCTACTCTTATTGGTGATGCTATTCTAGTTGAGAGGGTGTATAGAGAGAGTTCTGTGCTAATTTATCATAGAGATGCCATGACTGATTTAGTTAAGCTAACCAATGAGTCACCCCTAAGCTCTCATACCCGAAACATGCTTCCAATGTCGTCTATGAGAGGGAAACTTATTATGTCACTAAGAAGTGTAGTGTTAGCACCTAAGAGTGTGATTTGGGGTCTTGTAAACCATAAGTAGAATTGTCATCATAAAGTTAGAAAGATGAAGAGACCAGATAGTAAGAGTATAGTTGATTGAGGCTTCTAAGTAGAGTCATATGTCCATTAGGTAAGTGATGTGGTGCTGAGTCGATTCCCATAAGTTTGATGAAAGAATAGTAAGTACCATTTTATTTTTCCCTGAGGAGGCATAGAGAAAGAGTTATTGTTAGGATGAGTTAGAGTGGCTCAAACTAGGAAGAGGTTTATGTTAATATGTTAAGACCCTACATGTTGATAGCTTAGGAGGACTAAAAGTTAATGATTTTTATGTTGGTTGGATCCTACGAGCTAGTCTACGGACCATAGGTGATACTACAGGTCGTAGAGGAGCTTCGCGTATTGAAACCATGAAAGTGAAAAGTTGAGAGACTTTGGAAGTTGACTTACGAGGTACTAGGAAAGACCGTATAAGAAATTACAACTTGTCAAAAGGTCCGTAGAAAGGAACCCTGAGGTACCTAGAATTTTTCTAAGTCTAGAACATTTCTAAGAGAGGACTTACGGTCCGTATGAGAAACTACGAGTCATCCTAGATCTTTGCATATTAGAAGCAATAACCCCACTAGCTCAAATTTTAAGATGCATGTTTTTATGAGACAAGTCATGGTTCGTAGGTTGAACCACGACCCGTAGACTGGGTCTCACAGACTGCTCTGTTAGTTTTGATAAAGGGTGCAAAATGTTTTCAAGGTGATAAATCTAAACTAGGCTTATAATTCTGGAGTGAGAGCCCTATAAGATTCAAAGAGTTATGAGCTTAGTAATATAAGGAGATATAGCGAATGGGTGAGTGGTATTTGAGTTTTCAATGTAGAGTAAGCCAGTTAAATAGTCTTTTCACCCTTAGTAATTAGGTTGATGAGGATTTATGTAAAAGTGACGATGAGTTTTGCCTTGCAACCCAAGACTTCTTTAGTCAAATATATAGGAGCTTCAAAGTTGAATGTTAGTAGACTAAATAAAGGGGTTAGACTGTAGGAGTTATAGTAAGTGATTATGTATGCCAAAGAGCAATAAGTATAAAAAAATGCTCATAGAGCTAGAAGGAAGCTAAGAGTAGTCGGCAAAAAGTTCTAATAGCGATTTTACATCCTTGAGTAGAGTATAATAGGGAATTTTAAGGTGTTCTGATGGATAGCATAATAGGAGAGCTATAGTTATATCTTAGTAAAGACAATTAGTTCATACACTTAGGGAGTAGACGTTCCAGCTAAGGGGGAGATGAGAAGTTAATAAACTAAAGTGAGTCTTGAGGTTTCGATAGTAATGAGTTGATTAGGATGAGGTACTGATGCTTCCTATCTCTTTTATTCCCTATAGCTCGATTAAGGTGATACTCTATTTTGGTCTATGTATGAGGCCATGCCTATGACCTAGACTCATACACCCGATATTGATTCACATTCATGTTGAGATCTAAGGATAAGAAGTGACCGTTGTACTTTTATCTCATGAATCTCAGAGTTCCCAACCTTATGTCACATGAGATACAACTTGAGCTTCATAATATGTTCGATTCCATAAATGCATGATAGGTCTTAAAAGGCTGATGAGATTGTATCACATTATGAAAGCTCTCAAATCAAATTTCTCGATTGTATTATGCTTATGATCTTTTGCTCTAAGCCTTTCCAGTAATCCTTCTTTCCATTCTTGATAGTCATATTGATGATAGTAGATAAGTTATTGTTGATAAGGGAGGGTAGATATTTTTTAATATGATAATTATGATGTCCTCTTTCCATTTAGATTATAGATGTAGAGAAAGAGCGAGATGAGACCTTATGAGGTGCAATAGATAGGTAAAGGTATGTTGGTGTGTTTTTGAGTGAGAGCTTGTTCAGTTATGGAGGTAGAAATGCAAAGTAGGCTTGATAATTCTTAGATATAGTTGAAGTGGTCAAGGTGATAGGCTTGAATGTGTGGCTGTCATTATATGAGTGAACGGAGAAGGCTATTGATAATTTTTGAATGAGTGTTCCAGTAGGTGTGTTAGAGTGGTGAGAAGGAATAGTCCTCTTTCAATGAAAGTCTCAGTGGAGGTATAAAGCTTGAGTTTTGAGGATATGCTTTGTATGAATATGATCATCTTAGGAATAGCACTTTGGGGCTTAGAATTATACTTGAACAGAATAAGAGGATATGGTTAGGTGGAGATTTAAATATGAGCTACAAGCTTTAAGTGATGGAGTGTAGTTCCATGAAAAGGAGTGTAGTTGAGATGACGTGCTAACTTTGAGAGTTATCTATAGAGTCTTATATATCGTGATCGTCCCATTCTTGAATTGGAGTTGATGACTTCCTCCTTGAGTTCTGAGAATTGATACTCAAGATGTTTGAATGATTCGAACTAATTGAGCTTCGATGTTCCATTCGTGACCGATGTTGAGAATTTTTGAGGTAATATCCCTACTCTTAACCTGATCAGAATTTTCTATTATGAGTTTGATTTGTGAATGTCTAGATTGGTTGAGTGTGATACATTGATATGATGGAGTCTCAACTGTTATTCATGCCTTGAATTCATCCTTCTTTCACTCATCATTCTAAGAAAAATGATCCCAAGGAGGAGATATTGTAATGCCCCACAACTATACCCATAGGACCCAAATTTTTCCATCATAAGTATATAAGCTTAAACCCAGTGATGCCCTACATGTACCTATACTTTAAGGCTCATTCCTATATGTTTGAAGTATATTAGAAGTGTATTAGGTTCATAAGAGACCCCTAGTACTTAGTCGAGTTCAAAACTTTCTTATAAATTGAGTTTATAATGTTACATTATGCAAGAGTCAACTTTAAATGACCATAACTCTTAGCATATAAAGAATTAGGTGGCCCATGACCTACCAAATGAAATCCCTTTGAATTAGCTTTCTAATGCAACTAGTTTCACCTAATTTAGAGTTTGGAGTAAAACATTATGGTTGTTTTACTGACAACTGCCAGAGTAGAGTGGTATTACGAAACCCCTTTAGGGGGCGTAAAATGAAGTGCGACCCATACTGCTAACTCGTGGAAAAAAGCTTAAAACTTCCAATTTTGGCCCTAGACTTTACGAACCCATCTACTAGTCATAAGATGGCCTTATAAAATGTTCCAGAAATTCTGAAATTGGGCCAAAGGTTTACGAAAGGGTCCCTACGGGTCGTTGATCTTTCTACATACCATAAATGGGCCTGTAGATGATTTTTGGCAGCTTTTAAAGAAGGGCTATTTTGATCTTTTTCACCCTTTCTAAGCCTAAGATTAACATTTTTACACCTATATAAGCTCCTAAACATAACCCTTCCGTGTATTTACGTTTAAAAACATATTCCAAGGCTTTGAACAAGGTTTTAAGAGGAGAAATGCTAGGGTTTCAATAAAATTCAACCATCCTTCACAATCCTTCAGAAGTCTAAGTTTCCCAGCTATGTAAGGCTACTATAGTGTTTGATTGAGTTCATCCACGCGCCCCACATGTTGATTTCTTATAATTGAGTTCAAGTAGAGTTTTACCCTAATTCCTGAATTGAAGTCTTGAGTTGTCTATTGTCCTATCAAGTTCTTTGTACACAAGAATATATATTGATGATATCCATGAGTTGGGTAGTTAATCAGAATTCATGTTCATGTCTTCATTCATATAAACCCTAATTGAGGATTGTACTTGATTTTATGCATTATTTCAAATTGAGACTTGAATGATCGTTTTGTGTCTTGAACAAAGATGATTTTTGAGCATATATTACTACATCTACATGAGCATGAGTTTTGAGCATAAATAATGATTTGATAAAGAGCCTTGAGGAGATGATGCATATTTTAATGAGTTTTCGATGAAATTGTGCATTGAGTTTAAACAATGTTTTGAGTACTATTTGATGAGTTCAAAATTGAAAGACGATGATGTTGATGTTTGAGATGAGGTTGATGCTCAATTTAAGTCCAATGAGATTTGATGAGATGTTTTGAGTAAATTATTCACTTGATGAGTACGAGTACATATTTTTAGGATTAGTATTGAGCACTGAGTTGGGTAAGAGGAAAACACCCCAAAACTACGTTGCCCTTGTAGGATAGTCGTGTAGTGAACTCTGATGACTCTTGTCCCAAAATGATGGACAAGGCTTGAGAATTCAAAAGCAGAGGTGAGCATCCTTACCCTGACAAGTAATTGATGGGCCAGCAAAGATGTCGCAGTTGTTGTGCATCACCAATGAGGGTGATGGGATTGTTATCGGTTAGAGAAACTCCCTAACTTTGCATAACTGATTTGACATGAGTTGCATGCTAGAGTTTCTTTTAGGAGCTTTATTTTACTACATAAATTGAATGATTTGGCATGAGTTACATACTACTGAGTTTACTTTCAAAGCATGACTTTATTCATAACTTGCATGTTTTACTAAGTTGAGTTGAGTTACTTATTGGAGTATCCTTGATTATGTCTCTTTCCTTTTCAACTATTTTACATACCGGTATATTTCAAGTACTGATGCCCATTTGGACCTGCATCATTTCATGACATAGATATAGGTAATAGAGGATTGCCCGCATATCATTGAAGTCTAGATTAGTGCATTCCAGAGTTGGTGAACCCTCTTTGCATTTTGAAGGAGCCCTTTTATCTTCTTACTTTATTCAAGTAGTTTATTTCTTTGATTTGGGGTGTTGATGGCCTGTCATGTCACCATTTAAATTGTTGAGTAGAGGCTTCATAAACATTGAGTAAAGGATTGTTGAGTACTGATATATCCAAAATTATTTCATTGGAAATTATGATAGAGTAGATTATATTTTATTCATACGATGTTTTTCTATTTGAGATCTTTCTTCTGCTGTTGAGTTGATGTGACAATGAGGTGAGTTGGTTCTCTTGGGAAATCAGCAATGGTTCTTCATGTACCGTCCATGCCACGGGTACCCTTCCAGGGCGTGACAAACTTGGAATCAGAGCACAGAGTTCAAGAGTTCTAGGGAGTCTATGAAGCCGTGTTTAGTAAATTATTGTTTATGGGTGTGTTGTGCACCATACTTATACGCAGGAGGCTATAGGACATTAGGAATTGTTTTCCATTCTTGTATTTTGAGTTCGTGCATTAGAGTTAAAACTCTGTAAAGCTCTCTTCTGACTCGTGCGTTACACGTTTGCAGACCATGTCTTCCAAACATATTGTGAACCTGAGGAATGATGTTAGTACCAAAGCTTCCTCTCTAGAGATGCCCTCGCAATTTGGGACAAGGACCATGATACCGATAAAGGAGCCTGAGCCTTCTACTCAGCCTGTTGTACATGCTCAATAGGTAGAAGAGAACAAGGAGGATGAGGGAGAGGAACCTTGGAGAAAAAAGTCTAACTCAAAAGGACATAAATGAGGAAATGGGAATAGGTCCTCTTTCTGCAGAGACCTTCGAGTTATGTGTTGCCACTAATAAATGCACGCATATCTAATAAAAGATATAATTTGAGGCCAAGGAGGAACCAGCTTCTCAGAGTAAACTATTACTACTACTAAAGAATATACAGTCAAGAATATTATATTGTATGACTTATTTATCGTTCTAATAATTAAAAATGAACCCAGCCAAGCAGATGAAGAAATATAGTTTGTTGGCGGTGTCCATTATAAGGAGCGGGGCTCATGCTTAAGTTTTTGGTTTTGCAAAAAATAAATTGGTTATTGGATGAAAAATTCTTCTTCTTTTCCTTTTGAGTATTTAGGTTTGAAAGGATAATTTGTAGGGTCCAAATTTTTAATTTTTTTCATAACCTCAATTTAGAGGCCATTTGGATTGGCCTTTGGCACATGACTTATAAGTCAAATGTCATAGGTTAGGAATCCTAACCTATGGCTTTTAACTTATTTTTGTTATTTTGTTTTAAAAATAAGTGCTCACAAGCACTTTTTAACTTTACCAAAACACTTTTAAACTGTTTAAATGTTATATTGGCTGAAAAGCACCTAAAATAAGTCAATTCAAATAGGCACTTTAGCCTTCTTTTCTTTTTTTTCCTCACCTCTGTATTATTTCTTCAACTATGTGTAATATTCACGCAATAAGTTTATCTACGCCAGCATTTAATATATGTGTTTATCTTCTTGTTAACTGAATTTGTTTTTATCTTTTTTTTTTTTTTACTAAATTAACTTAACAAAGTCAAACTTCATTATAATGCAAAAGGAAAAGAACAATTATGTAGTCTTTCCTTTGATTGATAATGGTCTTACATAATAAATTTAAATATATCTAGCAAAACTAACATTTTCAATATAATTAATTACTTACATAATAGTGAAAAAAGTATTGGTCAAAAACCAAGATTTAAAGTTAATAAATTTGATATTTTAATAATCTTTTTAAGTTATTAGTTCTAAAATATAGTGTAGCTCTTTTATTAATGTTAAAAAGTTAATTTATATAACACTCCTATAAATATTTAATAAAAAAAGATACAAATATAAAAGTATAATTTTATATTTTATTGCATAAATATCAATTTATATTTTATTAATTTGAATGAGCTTTTTTCAAGTTAGATAATATGATATTAATTTTTTTACCTACAAAGCAATAAGCTAAATACATGCATGAATGATCAGTTATATAATAAAAATAACATTTTCTAAAACTTAGACTTTGGAGGCTTAAAGCAGATGCTAATCTTTAACATTGATCCAATCTAATGAGAACAAAAAACACTTATATTTTTTTAAGAAAAATTTAATATATATTTTAAATTACACACCATATATTAATTTTTAATATCATTAACCTAATAGCATTCAATAAGAAATAATTTATACATTAAAATTTTATATTATCAACTGATACATTATAACTTTTAAATATTATTAATCCCTTCATAATATTTTTAAACCAAACTATGTTCATAAATTATTTTAAAACCAAATTATGTGGAACAAAAAAAAGAATATACAGTCAAGAATATTACATTGTATGACTTATTTATCGTTCTAATAATTAAAAAATAAATTAAAAATGAACCCCACTAAAGGGCGGGGCTTATGCTTAAGTTTTTGGTTTTGCAAAATAAATTGCTTATTGGATGAAAAAGCTTTTTCCTTCTGCTTTTGACTATTTGGGTTTGAAGCAGTATCTTTGAGATAATTCGAAGGGTCCAAATTTCAGCCTTTTTCACAATCTCAATTTACCCCTCTTTTCTTTTTTCCCTCATCTATGTATTATTTTTCAACTATGCGTAACATTCATGCCATAAATTTATTATGGTTTAATACATGTGATTATCTGCTTTTTAACTGAATTTGTTTTATCCTTTTTTTTTACAAAATTAACTTAACAAAGTCAAAATTGCATCATATTGCAAGAGGAAAAGAACAATTAAGTAGTCTTTCCTTTGACTGATAATGGTCTTACATAATAAATTTAAGTATATCTAGCAAAACTAACATTTTCAATATAATAAATTACTTACACAGTAGTAAGAAAGGTATTGACCAAAACCAGGATTTAAAATCAATAAATTTGATATTTTAATAATCTTTTTAAGTCATTAGTTCTGAATTATAGTGTAGTTCTTTTATTAATGTTAAATAGATATAATACTCCTATAAATATTTGATAAAAAAAGATACAAATATAAAGTATAATTTCTGCCATGATAAACATATTTTACAAAATTATTATTTATTCCTTCTATCCCTATCTATGTGGCATAATTTGAACAATTTAAAATTTAGGTTTTGATCATAATTTATGAGATAGAATCTTTAATTTCTTTTAAAAAAAGTAAAATTAAAAACTATATAAAAAAATACTATAAATCACATTACTTAATAATTTAAAATGTAAAAAAAATCTAAAGCAAAGACTATTTTGTAAATCTAAAACCAAGAAAAGTAAATAAATTAGTTGGGGAGTTCAGTAAATGAGACCCCTAGGAGCATAAAAATAATAGATTATTTTTTTTATTTTTTTATAACCTATATTTATAGATATATCTATATTAAAAGCATGAAGGCCTTTCGAAATTTTGTTTGAACTTTTTGTCTGTTATTAAAAGATTCTCCTCTAGACAAAATCATCGTTTGACTATTTTTTAAAAAAATTATTAACTTTTTACTATTTTATTTATTTAATTTCAAGATTCACTTTTGGAATAGAATTTTCTGTATTTAGAATTCGTTCTTGAGTTAGGATTATTCTATGTAAATAATTGATAAAAATTTTGACTATCAAATATTTTGTTAATAAAAGTATGTAATAACAAAAATTTACAAAAAAAATAAATGTTTAGTAAAATTATATTGGAAACATTAAACTACTTTTATATTTAGGAAGTTTTAGCTACATTAAATTTTAATCAGTTAATTATTTAACTTCTAATTATTCAACTCTAAATAATTATTTTATGTATTAAAAAAACTATTAACGTATCTTAATATAAGCAAATTGAATTGATTTTCTCGCCGTTTCAAAATAGACTAAACTATTGCATCAAACTAATAGTATTTATTTAATTTTATTTACATGAAATTATATTTATTTAATAACAAATATTATTTATATATAATTTTTAAATTGACGTGGCACGTACGTGCAAATCACGTGCATTGAATTAGTAATAATAAATAATGAGACCAGGATTAATTTTTTTAAACAATAATAATAATAATAGTTTTTTATAATAAATATAATATAAATTTAACTAGAATTAATTTTGCTCAAAATATAAATTTGACTAGAATTAATTTTGCTCAAATCTACAAAATTGGTTGGGGAGTTGACTAAATGCTTCCTTTAGGAGCGTGTTGACGGGTGTCTTCTTCTGGTTCTAAGTTGTGTTTGGTAAAATTTCCAGAAAGGGAAATTTTCATGCAAAACTCCCTCGATAGCCTCCTGCTATACTCACATGTACACACTCTTCTTCTTCACTTTTCAGTTCATTTTTTCACACTCTTTTCACCTTTTTTGCTCTCATTTTAACAAAATTTCTTTTCCATCTACTCCCCTTAAATTTTTCAAAATTTTCATAATTGCCCCTATTAATTCTGTTTTCATCCCAGAATGGAAACACACTCCTTTATAAACCAACACCACTTCTCCCCTCTCTCACTCAATCTTCTTCTTCTCCATTCCGATTAGTATCAAAGCCAAGCACCAATTTCGAAACGAAACCTTTTGTTTCTCTATACAAAACTTCGAAGTCTGAGAGTGGTGTCAATGGCGGTTCCTCCGACTATCCTTGTAACGCTATCTTCCTTATACGTTGGTGACCTTCATCCTGATGCTTTTGATGGACAACTCTTTGCTCATTTTGTTAATCGCAAAAATGGATTTTTAAAGAAAAAAAATCAAAAATTGATTTAAAACTTAATTAATTTAAGAAGACCAATTCTTTACAGAAAAATAATAATAGAGTTGCCACTTAATTTTCTAAAGAAATTAAGAAAACTTTTTTCTGAAAAAAAAAAAAGAATTTTAAGACCCTAACAGAAAAAGTCTTAAAATTTCAGAGAAAATGAGTAATGGTTCTTATTACTATTTTAAGAAAGTATTAGCACTTAAAATAGCCACTAACATGCGGTTATCCGACGATTTGAAAATTATTTGACTAACTTTTGAAAAGATCAATGTTTAAAATAAAACTTGAAAAAATCTCAGTAAAGAATTTTTACAAACATATTTGAAGTATTGAAAAGATTTAGAAGTGCATTCTTCGAATTAAAAATACAAAATTTAATTTTTGACTAACACAAATGGTTTGGCTTTTGGAGACTTTAGTTAGATTGAAATAAAACGATAAAAGAATTAATAGTCAATCAATCCACAAATAACAGAATAAACATAAAATAAAAATAAAAATGGGCTTGGAATGTTAGAGCCCATACATTTGTGCTTTAGTATCGTGGTTACCAATTGAGGTCATTAGTATTATTTTCAAGTGGTTGACAATTAAGTGCACTTTTTGAGGAATTTGAAATTTTAATTGGGATCTTTGTTAAGGTTGGTAAATATAAGTTTATGGACATGTTA
>DF358423.1:0-23367 GCA_000787875.1 Solanum virginianum
CTTTACCTTTACTGTATAATCTGTGCACAACATGTAATACAAATGACCAACGGATCAGTGGTAAATCTATATCGGGATCGGCCCCTGCAAGGCTTTTCCTTTCACCCCGAGGGCTACCCCCCATAATGGGATTGACCTTGGCAAGGTGATTCTTCCACCCCTCGGGTTACCACCCATCAATAAGCAATATACTTTACTTTACCTTTCAGTTACCTTTGAGATGATTCTTTTGGTGGTCATATTATTAGAGCTGGAGGATTGTAGATGTAGCATGTGATATGTAAATAATCATACAAGACAATATGACAATGAAAAGAGTACATTACACAAATAATGAAATGCGCATGAGATGAAATAACTCGTAAACTTTATTTAGCAATAAACACCCATGTAACTTGGTGTCCACGTATGTATGCAGATTTGAAGGTGACTATGCATAGGAGCATATGAACATGTCAAAGAGTGGAGACAAATGTTAATAGTTGTGTCAGAGTTGGTAAGTGCCTTTATGTTCCAATGAAGAATCTATATTTTATGCCAAGTAATACGAAATCGAGTAGCCTTACATACCTCATTCTATGACCTTGTTATTACCTCAAAGTAACCTCCTTTTCTCCAAATACTTATCTAGAATATAGTAGGTGATAAAACTAGTGTCACAAGCTAATAAACACATTTTGGCAGCCCAATCTCATACAAAAATAACACACGGGAAGCGAGCTTGTAGTTATCAACCTGCGCGTATTCTTTCAACCTTTCTACCTCTAATCGTATTTTCTAATACACACTCTCATATATCTATCATGTGCCACCTGTTTTAGTGCCATAGCAGTCTCACAAGAGCCCACAAATCACAACACATAACAATTACACACAACATATAAGTAGGCAGCATAACAGTGCATCCCTTCACTACATTTCGACGTTAACCATTCCAAACCTATATCAACTTAAACCAAACTGTTCCCACCATATTTATGCTTAAAACACAGTCCTAAAATAGTCCAAAAATAGTTCCTAAAGTAGGTGGAGGATGTGAGGCAATAGTCCTCATTTAATCAGCCTACAATTTCTACAAACACCACACTTAAGATAACACACTAACGTTTGATTGTTTACGTAGAACAAATAGTGTAGCAACCCTGATACATCATTATAGAAATGAACCTTATTAAAACATAAACCTTACTTTATAATCTAACCAACAAAGAAGAGAAAAGTTTCAAAATAAACAAGAAAAGTATACATCAATCTTTGAAACACATGCTGTCCAAAAATTTCAGCATAAACATAACCAACCTAGTCTCTTGTTCTTCATAAGAAAACCATACTAAACACATAAGTATTCTTACCTAACTTTACCCTTGAGGTGTAGGGCTTCTCTAAGAACCCCAAAAGTCTCCTTGTGGCTACTTTACCAAGTTAGAAAGGTGTAGAGAGAAAGTTTTGGAAAGCTGATTTTTTTGTCTAAGTTAAATGACTTGAAGGAGCTTCTTGTAAGCCCTTTTAAAGAGATAGTTTTGGTCGATTTTCTGTTGGATTTTTATCCTTATTTTATCAAGGTGGTGATGTAGTAGCTTGAGCTTTTCACTTGGGCCTAAATAGGTTGCAAATTGATGGGCTTTGGCTGCCTATTTTCCTAACTTCTCTTCACTTAATTTGAGCCTAATTAGTCAAGTGGGTTGTGATGTACTTGGGCCCTTTTATTATTATTCTTAGGCTGTAAATATTGTCAATTTACGATGCTAAAATGTGGGCTCAAGTCACACCCTTAACCCAGACTTTATTCATTGTTGGACTTGGACAGATTCGACGTCGGGCCTAGTCTCCGTTTAGCTAGTAAAATTAGGCTAAGTAAGTAGGTGACTCACCTGCTAGCTTCCTAAGTCCTACAAGCATCTCACTTCTCTCACTTCATTTAAGGTCGCGATCTTCTCAATTTGTTCTACTGGGGAGATCTACTAGTACTTGTACTTGCAACATGAAATGCAGGTCCCCCGTAAGGGACGTCAGTACTCTCCTAAATTTGACTTAAAAATTATATGCACTCACTCATCTTAAATATTAGACGTACTTATCACTCTCTAATTTGAGATTCAAACACTTTTAAAGATTGGCGCTAATTTGACCAAGCCATATCATGTTTCATTTGCATAAAACTTGTATACGTGAGATGTGGGGTGTTACAAATTAAGTGGCGACTCTGTCTGAATTTTGAATGTTTGGTTTTTGCTTAAATCAATTAAGTAATAAATTAAATTTTTGAAATATATGTCATTTTTTAAAATAACAGAAATAATGGCTCTGCTAGAGAATTTTAATTAGGTTCTAACTATTATATTAGGATGTTTGACTAACCACTTGATTTGTAATATATTTAGTAATTGCAATTTTTATTTGCTTTGTTTTTTTAAAATTCGTTATTAATTCATTGCATTCATGGCATTTGAAATGACCCAAACTAGGACCTAGACGTGACACGGCGAATGGGGAACCTGAAGGCACCCCAAATAAGCCTCTTAGCATATCATACACACATCCTTGGTCGTGAAAGCAATATAAATAACAAGAGAAAACATAAACAGGGAAATTGAGACCAAGGGAGAGAGTTTAATACTTAAGTAACATAGATGAGTCAAAGCTCAAGCATAATACATAACTTGTCCAACAACACCTCTAGAAATAAAACTTAGCGGGGGCTAATACAAGCAACCGGGTTCACCCTTATAGTAATGACCATAAGTATTCTGCACATAAGCAATGGATAGCATAATAACGATATGTCATGTATGAATGATGCTTGAAGTAAAACATGGTTATGTAAAATATATTTTATGTGAAGGAAGAGACTATCTCTATAGAACAAGCAAACTTAGTACTTGGAATCCAAGGTAGACTACCCTTAGAAGTGATTGAGGTACCAACCTCTCAATTGGTTGACGAAGATGATCACCCTCCATTGGAAATGATTGAGGTACCAAACCCTCAATTGGTTGATGGCTGACCACCCCCATTTAAGGTAATTAAGGTACCAACCCCTCAATTAGTTGACGGATATGACCACTCTCAGCTGGGAATAATTGAGGTACCAACTCCTTAATTAGTTTATGGACATGACCACCCTCCGTCGAAAATGATTGAGGTACCAACCCACAAATTGGTTGATGGTTTACCACCCCCATCCGAGGCGATTGAGGCATCACGCTCAATTGCTATGGTAAACTCACAACACAATAGATACTTCTCATGAACTCAACACATATATACCATCCTTTCATCATCATAAAGTCACTTAAATCATATACCATGCATTAGGCCTTCAACAACTCAAGAAACATAATCTGGACATTTTATCAAACACTTGGCAGGTGTGTAATGCTAGTGTAAAACCATGCAATTCAAGAGTCAAATTATGCAAGAAAACTTAATGTAAAATCACCCACCAATACTTGGTAATACCCTTAAGCAATTTACATCAAAACCCTTCATCAAATCTCAAGATAAATCAAATATTCATAGCTCAAAACATGCTTAAATAGTCACACTTTTATGAAACCCCAATATACATTAAAACCCTTCATCAAATCTCAAGATAGATCAAAGATTCATAGCTCAAAACATGCTTAAATAGTCACACTTTTATGAAACCCCAACATGGTTCATAGTCAAATTCATAATAAGTAAAACT
Source organism: Solanum virginianum (assembly GCA_000787875.1). Taxonomy (NCBI): domain Eukaryota; kingdom Viridiplantae; phylum Streptophyta; class Magnoliopsida; order Solanales; family Solanaceae; genus Solanum; species Solanum virginianum. Next base: position 3,689 of record DF358423.1, read on the forward strand.
CATAAGTAAATCAACTTACAAATATGTAATTTATGTAAAAAGGAAGATTGGGCACCATGGGTGAAAGAACCCAATGGTTGAAACCCACATACCTTAGCTTTGGAGAATTCCTTGATGAAGACTGGAGATGGAAACTTGAAGCTTGAGTGAAATCTTTAAGATCCGGAATGAGTTTGGAACCCTTTATTTTGAGTAAAATATTTGTCTAAGTGTTTGGAAGAGTATTGGGGAATGTTTTGTATGATATGAAGGTGAAATATGGCTAAGTATAGGTATTTTCATGTATGGGAAGACATAGGCCCAAGACCCAAAAGCCTCGAACTGAACTAATAAAATTGGGAAATTTTAACACCGAGGCACGCCCCTGGGGCGTGATTCTTCACTGGAAATCGCCCACTTTGAAATTTTGAATTTTCATACAATTGCTCTTAAAATTAGGGTTAGATCTATTTTCCACTCAATTTTTCCCCCCGATCAAGAATATGAAGTCAGAATTTCGATATCACGCACAAATTTTGAAATATATGAAAATTACAAGTATGGGCACTTCCAAGGCACATTTTAAGGCACTTTTTTGGGGTCATTTCAGCATTTTCTATTATATCTTATGTATTTGGGAGGATGGTCTTGCGAACTCGCAATCAGACTTTCAAATACTTAACCCTTTTTCAGAGAAAGTGATAATTTATTGGTTTACGATGCGTCTAATAGTCATCATGATTTCCAGCTCAGGTTGTCCGCCTGGGTTCCCGGTCTATTCAAAGCCTACTCTTAAACACCTAGGATAAAGTGAAATCTAAACACTTTTTAGGATCATTTTCCTAGGCTGACCCAATGCCTAAGGGGCATTGGGCCCATTAGTAGCCCACCTTGAGTCTATTTGGCCCACGACCAATAAGATGACCATACTTATGTGTTTGTCACCTGGGCAGGGGGGTGGGGGGAAAAGCTAACCTATTTTTCTATCTTGTAGGATAGCTTAAGTATACAAACCTTTAAGTACTAGCATGGTAACTCAACCTCATCGCTTCCTTAAGGTGTGGTGGGCAAGAATGAATGAGTTTGACAAAAGGGAAGTCCAAAAGCACATAGGTTACCTCCCCTCTCTAATGGAAATGGAAGCTTGGCCGAATCTAATTGGTGCAATGATCAAGTTTTGGGATAGTGATTGCATGGTGTTCTATTTTAGAGATGTAGAATTAACTTCAACCATAGAGGAAGTTGTAGCGAGTTATGAAAGTATAGGTATGTGCAATAAGAGAAAGTCTAAGCTAGATGACGACATTCTAATTCCTAAGGCGTGGCGTCCAAACGAGATCAAAGAGGCATTCTCATTAGTCGATGTTGATTGGATTAATTGACCAAAAGGACTGGGTATCCCACTTTGAGAGCTATACTACTAGTTCAAACGTGCTAATGGCTACAAAAGATTTAAAGGGGAATTTTTTTTGAACAAACTTGGGAAGAAAAATGAGCTTTCGCTTTTGCGGGTCCTTGGTTTTCCCCCAAAATCTTGGCCATATTATTCAATCAAGTATGATAATGATCACTCATGCCATCTTCTACGATGTCAAATCTGGAACATCAGCCAAATATTATACCTTAGCACCCATGATTCTTGTGACATCTATAGGGCTTTGGATAAATGTCAAAGAGGGAGTCGATTCTTTCAAGGTTGCTACCTAATACTTCAATGGTGGATGATAAAATACCTACTTAAAGTCCATGACTCTATATAATTAAAAGGCCTCACACTTGCCTAGGAATTCCCCCATAATTGTAATTCCCTTATATCTCAAATCGGGGATATTTGAACACCCCTCCACGTAGCTTGTAAAGACCCTATGATATATTTTTATTCAATATCTCAAAATCCATGAAGAATTTCGCAAATCCGACTTCATATTCTTGTTCAGAGGGAAAAATTGCATGGGAAAACAAGTACGTACAAGATATACTTTGTCCATGCCAAGAAAAATATTTTTTGGTGAAGCTTCGCAAAAACAATAGCTATCCGCAATGGGTCTGCGACGCGGACCTAACGCGAACTAGTTCAAAAATTTCTGAAAATTGTTCTTTTTACTCCAGGGCAATTGGATAATAACCCTATACCTATGTACACAAAAATCCATCATTGTCTAGCCGTTTTAAGTCCTAAAAACCAACTAAAAACCTCTCAAAATCCTTTCTGATCTTCATCAAGTTCTCCATCCATTCTCAAGGTTTTCAAGAAGTATTGTTGGAATTCAAGGAAACCAAGTCAAGCCACAAGTCTTCCTCAAGATTTAAGAGTCCCAAAACTCATCGGGAGCTATGGATTTCATTCAAGCTTCAAGTCTTCATTTCAAATCTTCTTCAAGAAACTCTCCAAAGTCAAGGTATGTGGGTTTCTTTCATAGGTTCTTTTCACCCATGATTCCCAAGCTTCCTTTTACTTAAATCTTCATTATTTAAAGATGATTTACTTATGGGTCTTAATTATTATAAATTTCATTGCACACTATGTTGGGGTTTCATGAAAGTATGGTTGTTTTAACATGTTTTGAGCTATAGATCTAAGATTTATTGTGAGATTTGATGAAGGATTTTGATCTATATTGCTTGAGGGTATTACTAAGTATTAATTGATGGTTTAAATTGGGTTTAGTTGCATGATTTCACTCTTGAATCGCATGGTTGAACACTAGCACTACATACCCTGTAAGTGTTTGATAAAATGCCTTTTCAAGGATTCTTTAAGTTTTGATGATCTATTGGTTGAATTATGATTCAAGTGACTATATGATGATTATGAATTTTATAAAGATTTGTTTAAGTCATGGAAATGTTAATGATGTTGTAAAGCCAGGTTTAAGCCCTTTCTTAAAGATTTCACATTTTGTAAGCCCATTTAACATTGATAATGATGTAAGGGTAATGATGATGATAAACTATTCTTATGTTGAAGTTGGGCCGAAAAAGGATGGGCTCCCGTAAGGAAGACCATTTAATTCGAAAAGGGATGGGCTCTGGTAAGGAAGACCACTTAATCCAAAAAGGGACGAGCTCCCCTAAGGAAAGCCATTTAATTCAAAAAGGGATGAGCTCCTTAAGGAAGGCCATTTAATCTGGAAAGGATGGGCTCCCATAAGGTGAAGTTACTCATAAAATCCTCTCTAAAAAGGGACCGACTCCCGTAAGGAAGGTTGCTTCTCTGAAAAGGGATGGGCTCCCGTAAGGTGAAGTATGAGTTACCTTGGTAAGTAGACCACTTCTTTACTGGTGAGGGGTAATCATCGGGATTCTAAGTTGTAGCTCGCTTGGTCTTATTCTATGTCAGATGAGGTCTCTTACCACACTTATGTATTATGATCTATATAAATTAAATGATTTACAAAACACACCTTACTTTAGCATTGATCATACATACTATATTGTTATTATGCTATCTATTGAATATTATTATGAATTTTTACCATGTTGCCTATCTTTTGTTGCATTGCATCCCACATACTTAATACATTCAAACATAATAACGTATACTCTATCCCTACCTGATGTTACCATGTAGGAACCAGAGTCCCATTTGAGCATCCTCCTCCACGTGACTAGTATGACTTTGCTCAAGCTTGTTGGTAAGTCCTCCTTTCCGAGGATATTATTTATGATCTCTTGCTTTGTATTAAGACTTTCTATCTTTGACTTATGTATTAACTATGATAGTGAGGCAGGTTGCTTTGTCTTGGCCCCCACTCTTATCATATGTAGTAGAGGTGTTGTTGGATGTGCTATGTATCTATGCTATGATCCTTAACTCTGTTATTTCTTGATGTTTATGATATGGAAGTTTACCCTTAGTCCCGATTCCCCTCATTCATGCTTATCTCTTATTGTTATTCTAATTGCTTTTGCGACCAAGGATGTGTAATGATATGCTATGAGGCTTGTTTGGGGTTCCTTCGGGTTCCCCATTCGCCGGTCATGTCTAGACCCTAGGTTTGGGTCGTGACAAAGATGGCATCAGAGCATTAGGTTGTTAGATCCTTAGATTCCAACACACCATATTGATTAGAGTCTTATTCATGGTTATGTTGTGCACCACAACTATGAATAGGAGGCTATGAGACATTTTAGAAAATGTTTCCCTTCTTCATGTTCTAAGTCATGCTATAGAGTTGAAGTAAGTTTTTCTCCACTAATGATTGTCCTTTACTATGCTAGATCATACCTAACACAAGAGAAAGAAGAGCTCACTCTCCCAAAGAACAACTACTCATGGAGAATTTCAGGATGCACTTACTATGTTAGCTCAAGTTTGGGTTCCCTATTTATCTATCATGTCTAGGCCCTAGGCTTGGTTCCTGACAAGAACCAGACCAAAAATGTCAATGGGACCATTTCTCTTCTTATAATATGTCGCTATAATTGAATAATTTCAAAGCAGGAAACAGACAATGATTTTGGATGCCAATGCTGAGTGGGTTATGGGATGAAGATGTCCAATGGGCCATTGATGATCTCGTCGTGCATGACACTGTGATTCGAAGTCAAGACCTTCCTTTCTTGGTACTAGCCAGACTTAGAGGGACCCGACCATATGCTCTTAGTCGAGTTCTCAGGTAGTTGGGTTGTAAGCAAGTCACCTCTCAAACAGGAGACATGAGGAAATTTGCAACAAATCATAAGAATGGTCAAGTATCCTTCACTAACATGATGATTCAAGGATGGACGACTTGGAGAGTAGTAGGTGATAAGGTTCCCAACAGGTTTAATGCCAAGTGTAGTAGTACGTATAAGGATTGGTTGAAGAAGAATCTTGCTGGAACTATCAAGCCCGGCCCGAACATGCCTTATTACATTAAAGATGTTGAAGTCAAAAGTCAAGTGCTACTTCATCGACTCCAAGAAAAGTATCAAGAGAATCATTTGGCCCATCAGCATCGACATTTGAAGGATGTAAGGGTTATAGAATGACTTAAGCAGGAACTCAGTAGAGCAAGGCAATGCATAGTTGGGTTAGATGATCGCATGGAATAACAAATTCAGACTATGGAAGGAGTCTATCTTGAAGAAAAGACTCATTTGGCAAAACCCTACTTGTGGGAAAATAGGTACTTCATATGGCTAGAGGTTGACATAGCTAAAAGGGCAAGGGTTAATGGGAGAACCGAGGTAGCATGAAGTCTTTTATTGTCCCCTGCGTGGGGTTGCTTTTGTTTCTGTATTTTCTCTTTGTAAGAGTTTGGTTATGTATCTTTCATTATGTTTTGTAAGCTCTTTGAAATATTTCATTATGTTTTATTTTATCAATAAAGTACTTTGGGGATAATGGTTCGCCTTTAAATTAATACACATCCTTTAATTCGATAGGCCAAACCTTGGCAAAAAAGGGTCACATATTCTCTAGGGCGTGCAATAACTATATCTGTGTTATTTGCTATTACTATTGTGTGTGCTATCTTGTATTACTTGCCAATTCAATGAAACTAATATACATACTTTTGAGTAATTCTTCTTACAGGTAACTTAGAATTGATTTGTGTTGATTAAAAATAGCTGACCATCCATATTTTGCCCGATCAAAGGTTCACAAAGGTTCCTTTCCCTATCGAGATTCGTTAAAAAAAAAGATAACAATGCTGGAAACAATGAAGATATAGGGTCAATTGAAATTACTATGGTAGACCTTGTCATTACTGAGCAAAATAAGCTAATTGCACAACTGATGGAGCAGGTAGCTGAAATGAGGATCCAGATGCAAAAGGCCCAAGACCTGGCAAACTTGATTATTGCTGCTAACCTTCTCGGTCCTAGTGATAAAAGACCTTCACTCCATATTCCTCCTCTGAACCCAATTCGTGAACCTACCCTGAATAACCCACCCATTATCTCTGTTCAAAATACCCTTACTACTGACGCATATCATGCCAGCTCTTCATATCATACACCTCATGAATAAGAATAGATATCGCCCTCTAAATTGAGGACTTACTAACTAGCTTCTTCATATCATACACCTCCTCCACTTCAAAATTCAAATATCGACAACATACAAGCCTTCACTCCTCCTCAAAATCCCAATACTACTAACTACCAAATAGCTCCTTTGAAAAATCAAGAACAACAAGCCAAAAATCCACCTACCACTCAACCCTTTCCTCTTAAAGCCCCTTTCCATATTCTAGTCCTTCCTGAACCACATATTCCATATGCCACATACCCCAAAATCGATCATTATGAGAAGGAAAAAGAGTGGAGAGCTGAGGAAGAAATGACAAAGCTGAGCAAAAAGGAAGAAATTGCAAAGGCTATGAAACAATTTCACGAAGCATTAGATGTTGCAGGATTGAACTATGAGAATTTATGTATTCATCCTGATTTGAACCTTCTTGAAGGATTTAAAATACTAAACTTTGGTGCATTTGATAAAACTAGAAACCCTCTCGCCCACTTGAGAGCATATTGTGATCAACTTGTAGATGTCGAAAAGAATGAGGCATTATTGATAAGAATTTTTAGTCGAGGCTTGAGCGGGGTGGCCTTGGAATGGTTTACCTCCCAAGAAATGGACCAATGTGCTAGTTGGACTGCTATGGCCAAGGGATTTGTTGATAGATTTGCTTACAATGTCGAGACTGTTCCGGATTGATATTCCTTGGAAAAGATAAAGCAAAAATCTACCGAGAGTTATCATGAATATGCCTATAGCTGGAGGAAAGAGGCTACCAGGGTTCAACCTCCCATGTTCGAGAAAGAGGTCGTTGAAATATTTGTGCGTATTCAGGAGCCAGAGTTCTATGACAAAATGATATTGCTTATTGGGGCAAAATTCACGGAGATTGTCAAGATAGGGGAGGCTATTGAGGATGGGCTCAGAACGGGAAAGATTGCTTGTGTGTCTAATCCAGTTGGATCCTCAGGATTACTAAGGAAGAAGAGAGAGGATGTGTCATCTATTTCTTGTACATCGGATAAGAAGAGACCCTCTAGAAATAATCCCAAAAAATCCTCACCTTCCCAAACCTACCTTCACTCTTCTCAAAGTTCAGTTCCTGGATACCAACTCTACCCCCAATTCATTAAGCCTCTCCACAATACCTAAATATCCACCCAAATTATCAAACCCCATCAAATAACTGCTCTTATGTTCAACCAATCTACCAAACTCCTCCTACCAATTACTCCACCCCAAACTACCAAACCCCATAACCAATCTATCAAACTCTACCCTATATAAGATTTCAAACTCCCTTGCCTCCCCGCCGTAATGCTTCAAATTACCATCAAGTACCCCCATCCCCACAAAATAATTATGACTCTCCTTGTCTAAGTTCAGAGAAGAGGCCTCCTAGGGTGTTCACTCCACTTGCAGAAAGTCGAACAAAATTATTTGAAAGGTTATAGGCTGGAGGAATTATCCAGCCCATCCCTAAAAACTAGTAGACACGAACTCTCGATTCTTCAAGTGTGACCAAACATATGCTTATCATTTTAATAGTGTTGGACACGATACTAAAGATTGCACAAGTCTAAAGCATAAGATTTGAGATTTAACTGACCACGACTTAGTTGTTCTTCAGACCACCACCCCTAATGTCAACAACAATCCTTTGCCTAATCATGAAGGAAACACTGTCGGTATGATTGAGAAATTTGAGGATTGGTGTGTGACTAAGACAATAGTCCTGGATAATGTCGACAACTTGGAGAAGAATGTAGCATCTTTATGCATTTCTGAGAAATTGAAGTTTGTGATCTTGACACCTCCAAAAGTTGTTGCTTTGATATCAAAGGGGGTTCCTGCTCAAAATGTCACAATCGAAGTCTATGATCTAGATGTGACACGGTGAATAGGAAGCCCGAAGACAACCCAAACAAGCCTCTTAGCATATCATGTACACATCCTTGGTTGCAAAAGGAAATTAGACAAACACAAGAGTCAAATAAATGTAAAGGGAAAAAAAGGACTAAGGGAAAACATTCATAATAATAATAACATAAGAGAGTCAAGCTCCCAAAAACATAGACAAACCATGACATAATATCTAATGACACCTCTACATAGAACGGAGCGGGGGCTAAGACACTTCCTGGGCTCACCCTCATTAAGAAGTATTCAACGTAAGAAAAGGTCTCTATAAAGCATGAATAAGAATAGATATCGCCCTCTAAATTGAGGACTTACTAACTAGCTTTCTTCATAAAAACCAAACTAGCCCCTAGGGGAATGGTCAACAGGAGCGCCGGTCCCTACATAGTGAAATCATATAGGCATAGAGTATGCATTAGTACATTTGAATGTACTAAGTATGCGTGATGCAATGTAACAAGAATCATAGGCCATGATATCAAGATGCTTAATTATATAAAAAGAACATAAGCTCAAATGGGATATATGCTCCAAAACTTTACACAACCATGCATGAGATGAACCCAAATAAACACCTACTTACCTTACAGTACCACCTTTTTGAAGAGTGTTACCAATACCCCTACCTTACGACATAGCCTTTTTGGTAGGTGTTGTAAGATGTCCTTACCTTACGATATAGTCTTTTAGGTAGGCGCCATGAATAATTATGGCATGACCTTTTTGGTAGGTTGTCCTTACCTTATGACACAATCTTTTAAGTAGGGATCATGACTTAATGTACCTTATGCATGGCCTTTTCGGTAGGTTTTCCTTACCTTACAAAATAATCTTTTAGGTATCAATACTTTATGCAATAAGGACATGGGGAAACCCCTATAGACTTTCCTAGTAACAATAGGCTCATCAATGGGGGGAGTAGACACCGAAGGTTCACATAACAATTTGGGACATGTGAAGCCTATTAGCAATAAGAGATTTCGCATGAGTGTAAAAGATAATATAAGGGTTCAAAAAATCTCTTGTAGATCATGGGAGCTTTTCATGAGTTTAATACATGCTTGGGGACCCATAAAGTATCCGCACATGCTCACCACTTAAATGTATGTAATAACCCCTCATCAACATCAAGAATCCATATCAAGTAATTTCATCAAACACATGGTGGACAAATGCAATCCAAGAGTGTAGAACAAGAAGAAGTAAAACCAATTCATTTCAAAGTCAATCAAATCAGCCCTCCAACATTATGGTAAAACACCATCATGTAAATCATATCAAAACTTCACAATAGTTCATAGATTTCATATTTTGAATTATGTATAGTCTCAATAGACAAAGATTCATTCATAGTATAAGCTTAAAATAGATATTCATACATAATCAACAATGTTTAACAAAACCCCAATATATTTCATACTCATATTTCATAATAAGAGATACTTATAAGTAATATAACTTGAAAATATGCAATTTCTTAAAAGAGAAGATTGGGTTCCATGGGTGAAAGGACCTAATGGATGAAACCCATATACCTAAATTTAGGGATTCCTTGATATAGACTTGAAGGAGATTGTAAACTTGAATGGAGTTCTTGTGATCTAATATGAGCTTGAAATCATTGGATTTGGGTGGGAATTGTTGATAAAGTGTTGGAAAGATTTTTGAGTGATATAAAGTTGAAAAATGGCTAAGTATGAGAGATTTGATGTTTAAATAGGCATGGGGCTATGACCCCAATGCCCTTGGGCCGAAATACAAAAATAGGGGAAAAATTACACTGGTCTGCGTCTGGTCCGTGACACGAACCCAATACGAAGGCCACTTTTACATAGCTCCGTGCCCCTGGTGCGTCGCGGCCAGGGTGTCCATATTGCTTATAATCCGTGACACGAACCCAATACGAAGGCCACTTTTACATAGCTCCGTGCCCCTGGTGCGTCGCGGCCAGGGTGCGGATCGCCACTGTTTCTGAAACATTTATGGAAATTATTTTTTGATGTGGACCTTCTAAAATCCAGGTTATATTTTAATATCATGCACATATTTTAAGATATAAGAAAATTATGATTTTGGGCATTTTCAAAGCATATTTTTGGGGCATTTTAATATCTACCCCTTGGGAACATTCATTCCCGAATGTAAAAGAAACATTCAAGAGAGAAGTAATAATGAAGTTTTTCAGCCCAACATGAATGCAATAATGCACTTAAATATCATTTTAAAAAATCTGAATATGAATGTAAAAATCACCATAAAATTGTTACCACAACCATGAGTGCATGCAACATGACATAGGCTGAGACTTAAGACTTGAATTCAAAGATCGGACACCCTTTGTTTATCTTAAGTTTGGATGGAGTGAAAGAGGTGTGGATATTACTTTTTCATATCTGTTTCGGCTTCTTTAGTGACACCTTCAACTTATTGATTCTCCCCATGGACCTTGACGAAGCTACACCCTTGTTTCTCAATCTTTTCACTTGTCTATTCAGTATTTCAACCGGGACCTCCTCAAAGGTCAAATTATCCTCCACTATACCCATAAACTCTAAGGGTACAATAGCACTTGGGTCACCATCACATCTTCTCAATATAGACACACGAAAGACCGGATGATCCACATTCATATCCATAGGCAACTCTAACTCATAAGCAACCTTACTCACTCTCCTCAAAACTTTGCAAGGACCCATAAACCTTGGGTTCAATTTCCCTTCCTTGCCAAATCGGACCACACCCTTCACGAGTGAGACTTTCAAGTAAACCCAATCATCAACATAAGCACACATAGCCTACCTTGGTACTTAAGGACACCATCTCCCCATTGGGATAAAACCTCCACCTTACCATTCTTTACCAAAGCCTTTAACTCTAGTAAGGTGGGATCAAGGTGTTGCTTTAACTTGACACTTTTTAACCAAAGGAGATTACCATAAAAAACCATTACACCACTATTCTCAACTTTATCCAACTTCATTCCCAACCTAGCCAACCAGTGTACTTCTCTAACAACCTCTTTCTCGCCCAAAATTAACATTTTTCATATTTAGCAAGCAACCTCTCATCCCTCAAAGTTGCAACACCACCCTCACATAATTCACAAGCTCTTTTTTACTCCAGAAATAAAATAATATATCATCACTAAAAATCAGCACAAATATATCAAGGTAGGGTTAAAGACCTTATTCATGAGATCCACAAACATAACCGGGGTAGTGGTCAAGCAAAAGACATTACCACAAATTTATAATATCAGGAAGGACATTAAGGAATTAGAATCTACCACTTTACAACTTTATACTCAAGTATGAACTCATTAAGGAATTGGAATCTAACTTTACAAGCTCTATAATCAATGGAAGCATGATATGCATGTAACTAACCCACCCCAAGAATAATCTCAAAATCTACCATGAAAAGTTCAACAAACTCACTAGACAATACTTTATGCAATAAGGACATGGGGAAACCCCTATAGACTTTCCTAGTAACAATAGGCTCATCAATGGGGGGAGTAGACACCGAAGGTTCACATAACAATTTGGGACATGTGAAGCCTATTAGCAATAAGAGCAATAATGAAAGAAATAGTGATACATGGATCTATCAATGCATACACATCAAAATCAAAAGCTTTTAACATACCGGCAATAATATCGGATACCTCATCCCCTCCTTGCCTCATTAGAAGAGCATAGAACCGATTATGTCGTGGAGCACCCTCTTTTTGGCCACCTTGGGCCCTTGATCAATATGACCACCTTTACCCATGTTTTGAGTATGTGGACAATCCAGAATATTGTGGCCCATCTTGCCACACCCAAAGCATGCACCCATGTTCTTTCAACACGTGCCACTATGTTTCCTCCCATATATTGGGCATCTAGGAAGGGTCACCCTATCATCACCTCCTTGGGGCCTTGGTTTAGGCACCCCACCCTTAGCAATGCTCTTGTTTGGAGCACTAGAGGATCCTAGGCATTGAAATTCGACACCTTGTTAAAATCGGCCGCCCTTAAACTGAGCCCTTTTAGACTCTCCACTTCTCTTCTTCCTAAGCTTCTCTCCCATAAGTTGTTTGGCATAGGTCATGAGCTGAGATAAATCCATATTGCTTATAATTATTGTGGTACAACACTCTTCATTTACCAAGTCGGACACCCCCAACACAAACTTGTTCATCTTTGATCTAGGTTCGGCAACCAAATGAGGAGCATACTTCGAGAGCTTATTGAACTTGAGGGCATAATCCCTCACACTCATGGAACCTTGCTTAAGATTCATGAAATCCATAATTTTAGCCTCTCTCAACTCAATTAGGAAGAACCGATTGAGGAAGGCGGCCTTGAACTCCTCCCAAGGAATAACATTAGATTTCTCATTTCCATCTTCCATTGCACAAACCAAATTTGAGCCATACCTTTTAGTTGATAGGGTGCTAGATCCGTGTTCTCCTCTAAATTTACAACCATGATGGATAACACCTTATACACCTCATCTATGAACTCTTCGGGATCTTCCCCTGCCTTTGACCTATGAAACTCTGAAGGGTTCATTCTAGTCAAGTCTCTCACTTTGAGGCTGAGGTATGAGTATGAGGAGCTTGGGCCCCTTGATTTAATTGGTTACTCATTGCATGGGACAATATAGTAATAGCATTCTGGAACTCAACTTTGGTAGCCCCTCCATCTTGAAGAGCTTGAGGAGAGGGGTAAGCCGGTTGTCCCGCGATTGCACAAGCCCTCCTTGGTCTTCATCTTTGTAGAGGCATGATCTAGAAGAGAAAAGAGTATTTGTTAGGGGAAAAAGCCTTATCTTACATCTAAAGCATGATATAGACCATGAAGGAGTGAACCATACCTAAAATACCTCATAGCCTCTATTCATAGTTGTGGCATGCTTCACAACCATGAATAAGACCCTAATTGATGTGGTGTGTTAGATTTCTGAGGACTATTAACAACCTAGTACTCTGACACTAAGTTTTTCACGACCCAATCTTAGGACCTAGATGTGACAGCGAATGGGAAGACCCAAGACAACCCAAACAAGCCTCTTAACATTTCATGTACACATCCTTAGTTGCGGAAGCAAATTAGTCAAACACAAGAGTCAAATAAATATAAAGGGAAAAAAGGGACTAAGGGAAAACATTCATAGTATTAATAGCATAAGAGAGTCAAGCTTCCAAAAACATAGACAAACCACGACATAATATCCAATGACACCTCTACATAGAATGGAGCGTGGGCCAAGACACTTCCCTAGGTCACCCTGATAATAAAAAGTGTTCAACATAAAGAAATATCAAATAACAAGAGTGGAATAGATAATGTCCTCGGACTTGAGGACTCACCAAAGCTTATCTTCTGAAGTACCAAACTAGCCACGTGGAGGATGATTGAGAGCTGCTCCGATCGCGACATGGTAATATCATGTAGGCATAGAGTATGCGTTAGTATGTTTTAATGTACTAACGCATGTAGGATGTAATACAACAAGACATAAGCCAATATAGGCAAAATGCATAGTCATAGGCAATGGATAAGAGTAATATCAAGATGGCATGCATGATCAATGCTTGAAGTAAAACATGCATGTAAATTATATAACTTCCAAAGTACATATCATATATGTGGAAAAAGACCATAACCAACATAAACCAAGTGAGCAACTACTTTGAATCCAAGGTATGTCACCCCCTTGTAAGGTGATTAAGGTACGTCACCCCTCAACAAGGTGATTGGGCATGTCACCCCCTATAAGGTGATCGAGGTATGTCACCCCTCAACAAGGTGATTGGGCATGTCACCCCTCTTCCTCAACAAGGTGATTGAGATATGTCACCTCCCAACAAGGTGATTGGGCATGTCACTCCCCAACAAGGTGATTGAGGCATGTCAACCCCCAACAAGGTATGGCCTACTTGCAACATCATAGATACTTTTCATGAATTTAATGCCCTTAATCATCGTAAACTCACATGACTTATAAACTATGTAATAGATCATAAATAACTTGAGAGTCCTTGTCAAGACATTTTATCAAACACTTGGTGGGTATATAATGCTTGTTCAAAATCATGCAATTCAAGAGTGAAATAATATGAAAAATTGCAATGCAAATCAACCCACCAAAATATAGTAAAACCCTTATGCAAGATGCCTTGAAATCCATCCTCAAACCTCATAATAGATTATAGTTTCATAACTCAAAACATGTATAGTCTTAATAGACAAAACCAATTCATAGTATAAGCTTGGAAATAGATAGATATGCATAATCAATCAACATTTCATAAAATCTCAACATAATTTATGATCATAATCTATAATAAGAGATACCTGTAGATGATACAACTTGAAAACATGCTATTTTCATAAAAAGAAAGATTAGGCTCCATGGGTGAAAGGACCCCAATGGATGAAACCTAGATACCTCAAACTTAGGTTTTCTTGAGATGAGCGTGAAAAGAATCCTTGTGTTCCAAAGTTAAGGTTGAAATCCTTGAAATTTGAGTGAGATATTGGGTTAAGTCTTGGAGCAGTTTTTAAGAGGGTCTTGAGTGATATAGAGTTGAAAAATGGCTAAGTATGAATGTTTCTACACATAAGTGGGCATGGGGTTATGACCCCAATGCCCTTGGCCGACATAAAAAAATTAAGGAAAAATAAACACTGGTCCATGACATAGACCCAACGTGAAGGCAGAATTTGTACTTCTTCGCGCCCCAGGTGTATTGCGGCCTGGGCGCCGACAGACACTATTTTGCAAAAATTAGTGAAAGTTATTTTTTGTTGCGGGTCTTCTAAAATTTGGGTTATACCTATTTCACACTCAATTTTCCCCATGATCGAGAATATGAAGTCGGATTTTCAAAATCACACATGGATTTTGAGATATACAAAAATTATGATTATGGACATTTTCAAAGTACAATTTGGTGCATCTCATGCCAAGAGGGCCATTTTATCATTATTGCCAAGAGGTCCATTTCATCATCTTCGCCAAGATGGCCATTTTATTTTCAAGTTTCCAAGAATGTCATTTCATCATCATTGCTGAGAGGGCCATCATCATGTCGCATCATATCAACTTATTATCTATTACTTCGAAAAGAAGAATATGAGTCGAACATGGTAAAATATATCATTGCTATATTTAATTTATGGTTTACTAACAAATTTTGTCTTAAGTTATATCTAGAACATCCAAAAAAGTGACTTCTCAAAACAAATCACAGGTGTGGATGTCATCAAATAGGATGTAGTATAATGTGGAACTTTTTCTTAGCAGCGAACTAGGACATAATCTGAAGAGGGGCGTCAAACTCTTCGGATGCGAGATGAGAAGTAACTCCCACCACAATCCACCACAATCCACCACAATCCACCACAACCCTGTTAGAAGGCATATGGGTATTTCTTCAAGTTCATTTAGTTTTTAAGTTTCACATCCAAGTGATCTCAATTGTCACCGATGCAGTCCTTTTCAATCTGAGTGATAACATACCAAGAGCTTTGAAAATTATATCCACGTAAGTTCTTAATTATATGTATGAAGTGCACCACATTTATGGTTAAGAGGTTGCAAGTCTCATTTTCATAATTCAATTTGTTTGTCACTCCTCCTGAAACCAAAGGCTATCTTAGAATAAGAGATTTCCTTTTCAACCGATGGGGTCGAACTAGAAATAGCCTGATTCCTAAGTCCAAGGGTATGTCGGTAGGCTCAATTTTGAAAACTCGGCTGTATTATAATATTTTCTCTTAAAATCTCATTCCCAACCATTCCTATTTCTACATAATTCGATATTAGGATAGCTTTTGAATTTTTTTGTCAAAATCATGTAAAATCAAGAGTTTTGAACTACAAGTGGCCTGAATTCTCCTGTAATTTGAGATATGTAGGAAATTCAAAACCAGGACCCGACCATAATTTTCCAAAGTCCGTACCAAGAGTCTTTAAGAAGATGAAGATGTGGTCGACTAAAAATTGGATTTGTCATGTTTCTTTATCCATGATCTCTTTTATCGATCATTTCCAGAGAAAGGGACAACTATTGACATTTAATATTTACCATCCACAGGATAGATTAATCATCGAGCTTTTAATTTTGACAATTTAAAATAATTGGCTTTCAAAAATGCAAAATAATATTTTTCTCAAATAAATTTTATTTTTTATTTTAGGGGCTATTATTTTGTAACTAATTTAATTATTTCAGGTCGTAAATATTAAAGCTCTTCAACTAATTTATGTTAATTCATCTTATAGTCAAATTAGTCAATTGAATTCAATTTGATTACATTTAATTAGTCATAATTGCAATTGAATGACTAATTTCTCAATCCAATTCCCCTTCCCTTGAATCCATTTTCTCAATCTCAATTTTAGATCAAATTGGTCTATTTTTTATGACTAATTTCGGACCAATCCAACCCAAAATTTCCAATACCGGGCTCAATCCAACATATTATACACACACCATACAAATATATACATATACAACACATACATGCGCCTTTTTTTCCCTTTTTTCTTCTTCCTCTTTCTCCATCACGCTCATCTCCTTCTCCCTCACCCTCACACATGCACACTCTTCTTTCTCCTCAACGTCCAAAGCAATACCCAAATCCAACAAACCAAGATAAAATTTGCAGAAATCACGCTGATCCAACACACATGTATGATTTCGTCAAGGATCACCCAAGATTTTTTTTAATGCTTTTCAGCCTCTTCTTGGATTCAAAGAGGATTTTGAATTTCAAAATTGGAAAGATCTCAACTCTACTATAATCCCTGCTTATAAATTTTCCCTCTTTCTCCATTATTAGAGGTCGGTTTTCCCAAAACAGAACACACTAGAATTTCCAGTGAAGAGCCGTTCTGAGTTTCAAGAACCCTACAAAAATACCTTCATTACTTTCAACTAATTTTTTAAAATCTAGGTCGATATTAAGGTTATTCAAGCAAAAGCTTCACTTCTAGATTCAAGTGGTGTCAAAATTTGTCGATTAAAGCTCATATCGTCCCAGAATGCTGCTCTAAGAAAGGTAACACTTTCAACTCACTCATCTTGGTTTCATTTTAAGTGTCATGTCTATGTTTGTTCTTTTTGGTGTTGTAACTAGTTCAACTGTGTTTTGTTATCATCATTTGATAAGACATCTTCAGTCTTATTTGATAAAATATTGCTTTAATGCTTCTTGTTCAATATTTGTGTTTCTTAGCCAATTCCAAGTATTTTTCAGTTAAGTAAGGTTTCAAAATGCCGTTTCATGTTTTAGCAGCCATGTCATTAATGTGAGCACAATTTACTAATATGCATCATGGAGTACAAATCTGTCTCCAACTTTGCCTCTGTTTTAGATATTGTTCCAACTCTTTTTATATTTGTTAAGATTAGATGAACGCAGCTCGCGACTGCTTTGGTTCTTTCTTGAACATGACTTGTTTATTATTGTTTTAACATGTTACAGTCATATCACTATAAGAATATGGCCTAATAGTATACCGATAGAGTTGTTTCATTTTTACTTTGTTGTCTGATTCATCCTAAAATCGGAGCTCTCTGGTCACAAATTATACTTCATTTTTACGTATGTACTAGGATCTCTACTTTGAAATTTAGCTACTTTCCAGCATTTGAAGGGTTCAAATCTCTTGCACTGTTAATTTATAAGTAGTTAACTCATTTATTTGCATTTTAGATCAGGTTGTTTTCCCTTTTTCCAACATAAGATGTGATATGAATTCGTATTGTTGAATCCTTTCTTAAAATAACCTGTTAACCATTGAGGAATTTGAAACTTGGTTCGTTAGGTGTATGCCCGAGTTGGGTCCCTGGAAATTCCATTTTTTCTTAAGTTCAAGTGTGTTTTTCCTGTTTAAGTTTAGTACTAATTCGCAGGACGTTGGAAGTTTTGAAATCCTAGTTTTAATTATGTGATCTTGATTTAACTCTCTTACTTGACAAGTCTTTGAATGTTCCAGTCTTGTTTGCTTAAATATCGTTAGATTTCTAATTAAAAAAATGACCCTGTTTTAGTTCATATATTGCATTTCCTCTTGTTTTAGAATCTCCTTTTGTTTGCCTCCTAATCAAATAATGAAATGCGTATGAGATGAAACAACTCGTAAACTTTATTTTGTTTGCCTCCTAATTCGGATCAAAAAATGTGTTTTGGGTTATTATACACTGTCCAAGTAGGCTGTCATCATCTTCTATGTTTATCAAGGATCAGGTTTTGGTTGAAATAATTTTTGTTTCTTAAATGTATACTACTACCTCTTTCTTCAGTTACTTTGGTTTCAACAACATATTGTGTATTTCGTTCTAGTATGAGTCATGTCTAAACTATTATCTGTAGAATGTTTGTCTCGGTCTTGATGTTGTTTGATATGCCTGGGTCTAGCTCATCTCTATTTAGCTTGATTAAATAGGTGCAAATTTGTTTTAAGTATATTGCTGCATTTGTTATGAACTAAGTTAAATTATTTTTTCTTCAGTCACTGTTCATTATTTCGTTTACTTTTCTTCTAAGGTTCTATATTAGTATATGACTGACAACTATCTTATATTTACAATTTATTTGTTAATTTCCAGTTTACATATTCAATATTATGTTTCCAATATATGTTTGATTGTGGTGTGTTACTTTGTTCATTCTATATTTGATTCTATTTTGCTGATTAAATTAATTATTTGGTTGAGTTTTCTGCTATCCAAATTTATTCAAAAAAACTTAGTGCTTGCTACTCCATTTTATAGTGCCCTTTTTTAGATTTCTTTTAACTATTTAGGTTCTTTGGAATCTACTGGTTCTGAAATGTTAATGAAATGTTTTTTATTCATATTTCTAGTATTTTTTGTTCGATATGAATGTTAATTCTTTTTTCTCTTTTGTTGTATGTGAAATCATTTTTAGAGTCCTTTATGTGCTACTTTCTTCTCATTTGTATTTTGTTGGGCCGTAGAGGTCCAACTCCCCTCTTTGAGTCAGCCTCATCAACTCACAGAGAAAAACAGTCTACAGGGTTATGGAAGCTGAAAGGCATGTCAAGCAAGCTAGGAATCAGTGTGTATACACTGATATACACCTATATACACTAAGTGCATACAACAGAGAAATGACCTAAAAGCCTAGGAGAACAGCAACATATTTAATGGCCCAAATGTTAGAATTAGGACCGGTGATTGATATTGGGCCTGCCAAGCCCAACAGTTTAGCTTTCTTTTGTTATTTCCTTACTTTGTCAGTTTTTTGTGATGTTTGTCTAACTCTAACACTAACTTTATTTTAGTATTTATTTGTTTTAATCTAATTAATTTCTCCAAAAGTCAAACCATTTGTGTTACTTTTTATCTAACCTTGATTTTGTGATTCCCTAATTCAAAAAATGTATTTTAGGTCTTTTAAATATTTCAAATGTCTTTATCAGTCAAATTAGATAATGTGGTAATTTAAACTTTCTGTCATGCCCCAAATCCCATTAAGGTGGACTGACACTCGTAGCTGATAAGGCTCGGGAGAACCAACCTGTACCCCTGCACTTTCTATATATATCAGAAGGCATTTCTACACTCATCATGCCTTTAAAAAGGTAAACAGTAACAACAAGCCAAAAGGAAATGCATATGTCTAGGTCGTTGGGGCCACGTTGTCTAAAGTACAAGTCATGACCACACTTTAATTTATATAGTCTATAAAGCCTCTAAATAAGGATAAGTATCTGATAAGGGTTGGGACAGGCCCCGCCTTGACTAACTATACAATATAAAAATATAAGCTCTAGACATGCAAAGCCCCGAAGCAACCTGGAG
>DF358423.1:23420-40850 GCA_000787875.1 Solanum virginianum
ATACTTTATGTTCTTTATCTCACTTTACCTTTACTGTAAAATCTGTGCATAACATGTACTGTAAATGACCAACTGATCAGTGGTAAACTGTATCGGAATCAACCCTAGCTAGGTTTTTCCTTAGCCCCTCGGGCTGCCCCCCGTGATAGGATCAACCTGGCTAGGTGATTCTTCTACCCCTCGGGTTGCCACCTATCTATAAGCAATATACTTTACCTTTCAGTTACCTTTGAGATGGTTCTTATGGTGATCACAATATTAGAGCTGTAGAACTGTGTAGGCAGCATGTGACATGTAGATAACCGTACAAGACAATATGACAATGAAAAAAGTACGTTACACAAATAATGAAATGCGTATGAGATGAAACAACTCGTAAACTTTATTTGGGAACAAGAACTCATGTACTTGGTATTCACGTATGTATGTAGATTTGAAGGTAACTATGTATGGGAGCATATGAATATGTGAAAGAGTGGAGACATAGTTAATAGTCATGTCGGAGTTGGTAAGTGCCTTTATGTGCCAAAGAAGACTCTAGATTTTATGGCAAGTAAAATGAAAGCAAATAGCCTTACATACCTCCCTGTATGACCTCGCTATTGTCTTGAGATAAAATTCCCTTCCTCCAATTATTTATCTACAACATAGTAGGTGATAAAACTAGTATTAGCAGTCAACAAATACATCTAGGCAGCCTAATCGCACAAAAAAATAACACCCGGGCAGCAAACGTGTAGTTATAAACCCGAGCGTATTCTTTCAACCCTTTCATCCCTAATCGTATTATCTAGCACACATTCTGATACACACATCATGTGCAGCCTGTTTTAGTGCCACAACAGCCTTATAATAGCCTATAATGTAGAACACCTACCAATTCTACACAACATATAAATGGGCGGCATAACGTTACATCCCTTCGCTACATTTCGACGTCGATAATTCCAACCCTATCCCAACTTTAACCAAACTATCATCAACACATTTATACATAATAACAACCTTAGAATAGTCTCAAAATAGTACCAAAATGGTCATGAAGGATGTGAGGCAATAGCCTACCATCCATCAGCCCACAAGTTTCAATCAAGAACACAATTGCGATATCACATAAGAGCTTACTTTTGCGGACTGTAAAAGCAGTAAAACAGCATGCTTATATTAATATTAAACCAACTTTTGTTAAGGACATAAGTCTTAATTCATAATACAGCCAACTAATAAGATAAAACCCTTTGTAATTAACAAGTAAATGCACAACAATGTTTCTAACATATGCTGTCCAACAATTTCAGCACCAACATAATCAACATAGCCTCTTGTTTATCATGGAATAAGTATAATAAATACAGGGATATTTCTACTAACCTTAGGCTTTAAGGTTTAGGTCTCCTTCAAGAACCCTAGAGGATTGTTTTGGCTACCTTTTGAAGTGAAGAAAGGAGAGAAACTAGCTTCTTAAGAAAGCTGAAAATTTGCTCCAACTTTAGTGAAATAAGTTACTGCTTTTGGGAGCCCTTTTTAAAAGGCCTCTTGGCTGACTTACTCCTCACTTTTTGATCACATATTAGCAAGTATTAGTAGGCTGGTGATGCAGCAGCTTGTCCATTATACTTGGGCCCAAACACCTAAACTTTTGACCACACATTAGTATGTATTGGTAGGCTGGTGATGCAGCAGCTTGGCCATTATACTTGGGCCCAAATGGGTCACCAAGTTGATGGGCCTTGGCTGCCCATTTTTCAAATTAATCTTCACTTACTGTGGGCCCAATTAGTCGAGTAAATTGTGGTGTAGTTGAGACCTTTTTATTCTTCATATTGGGCTGTGAGTATAACCCATTTATAGTGCTAAAACATGGGCTAAAGATACACCCTTAACACGGACTTTATTCATAATNGGTTGTAATCTTCTCAATTTGACACAAAACATGTCTACACTCGACCCTCTCAAGTGTTAGATGCACATATCACCCTTTAACACGAGATTCAAGCACCTTTAAAAATTAGCAATAATTTGAAAGTCCATATCATGTTTCATGTACATAGTACTCATATATGTAATGTGTGGGGTGTTACACTTTATAATTTAGACTTTTTTCAAGTTCCAATTCTAAAATTGATTTTTTTGAAGTTAGTGAAAATTTTCTAATCACCGGATAACCGCGTGTTAGCGGACATTTCAAGTGAGTAAACCTTTTTGAAATGGGAATATGAACCTAGAACTTTTTCTTTGGATCTTAAAAAATATTTTTTTCTTGTTTAAGTCTTTTTAAAATATTTAAATGGTTTTCTTGATTTTCCTTAAAAATTAAGTGGTGACTCTCTTTGAATTTTGAAAGTTTGGTCTCTACTTAAATCAATTAAGTAATAAATCATTTTTTTGAAATGCAGGTCATTTTTTAATATACCAATGGCTACTACATCGCTTTCTGGATGTATTAATATTCCAACTAAATTGGGTGTTCCAATTTTCTCAGAAATTAATTATGTCAAATTCAAAGATGTATCAAAATTTAAATTTTATAAAACTGTAAAATTCGAATTTGAACCACCTGCATTTTGTTGTAGCAGTGGTTTTATTTAATTAGCTTCTCATGAAAATCGAATAGAATCAAAAAATCTTTATTTGGAAAATATTAATGTATCAAAACACTTTTGAATTTACATTAGAACATACAGTAACATATTCACTTTTACTTCTCTAGGATTAACTTATGACAATGAATTGACAAAAATTAAAAATGATATTTATAATTTTCTGATTCAAGGACAAATGTACCATTTTTATAAATGATCTAACTCCTATCGATAAAAAAGACAAAAATCTTCATCTATTTTTTTTATCATGAAAATAAAGTAAGAAATCAAATGGCATGTTCAAATAAATTAAATAGAATATATTGTGAAAAATTTAATGGACATATTGAAAATTAATCCATATTCTATGTTTTTAAAATCTCTAAAAGATGTTCCACAACTGACTAACTTTACTATTACTCTTAAGTGTGATTCTGGTTTAGATCAGTGTATATATAACCAACCAACTGTATCAGAAGTTGCAGGAATATGGATAGAACAAGATATAGATAATTCTATACCTACACCACATATTCAATATATATACATAAAGTGATACAAGTCAATATATGATCAGCAAACGCGTAATGCATGAATCAGATAGGTATTTTAATATGGATAAACTCTATCGCACAAAATAAGAATATCAAAGAAGTGTAACCATTCCTAATATCCTATAGTCTCCTACTTATAAAGTGTGGAGCACAACACACCTATAAAATAGACTCTACTAGACACGACTTCATCAACTCCCTAGGATACTTGAACTCTGTGCTCTCATACCAAGTTTGTCACACTCTGAGAGGGTACCCTAGACATGTTGGCACTTAATGTCTATTGCTAGTCCCCCAAGAGAACCACTTGGCCTCATGATGATCGTTCAATCATTCACATTAGTAGAAGAATTAGAATAAAGTGACAGTATGAGGGATAACTCAATCAACAGTCTAACGCAATGAATAAAGGCCATAGACCAACAAAATCAAACTCAACACCTGTGATATAAGAGTAGATTTAAAGAAAATACAATCAAGAAAAGGGATCTCTACATTAAATCATCATCTTCTAGTTTATGAAGCTTCTATTTCTACAGTCTAGATGGTACCATAATAGGCTATAACTACTGCAAATCAAAATAAAATTAACTCTAAAGTAAAAGCGGTATAATTCATATCCTCTGGATGTAGGGGAGGGCTTACCAATCAACTGTAGAAAGATAAGACCTTCAACGGAACTCCTATTGATGATCTTGAGTACCTACCTCTGCATCATAAAAAGATGCAGGCCCAAATAGACGTTATTACGTGGAATGTACGAGTATGTAAAATAGCTTGAAGGGAAAGCATATAATAAAAGATATTCCACTCAAATGCCAACTCATCTCAAACATCAACTCAACTCAAAAGATAAGGAACTCAATCATTATATTAGGATACCGTCATGGTCTATTTAGAAGTTTTTCTAATCGATAACTATCACCTATGAGCTGGTGATGATATAACAAACAGATTTCATTGCCACATCCATACAATACCTTACTGGGTAAAGGACATCCCATCAGTGGATCTACAAGTAATAACATCAATTCCTCTTTTTGAGACACTCGGGAAATATTCAATTTTACAGTTCAATCATCTCCTAGGCTGACTACGTAGTTATTGAGTTTGAGTTTTTATTTACTGTTACTTAATTTGGTGCTCAATTCTCCTATCAGGATCCAACATACTCATAAGATATCAATCATTTGGTTAACTCATCTAACTAGTCTCATTGGACATTTGTCAACTTAATTCATCACATCAACCATCAACTCTTTGGTTAGGAATATTATTTTAAGATTCGTTCATGACTTTGTGACTCTAGGAACATCAAGTTTCATCAACATCATCATTAGTACTCTCACATTACAATCACAATCGCAATCACGAGCACACTCATGCTATCAAGGCCCTAGACTCATCTCATAAGTTCATTTTCATAAATTTTAATAAATATAAACCTAGTGTTTATGCTCAACATAGGAATTCAAAATCATTTATTCAAGAAAAATAAGTTTGTAGAAATCATCAACTATACAATATAAGCAAAATAAGTTAAATATTATAGAAGTTTTCAAAGAATATGCAATCATGGGAATATCAATGTCATCATAACTCATCTTATCACAATCATGGGGCACATGAAAAAATAATCTCATGCTTTAGGTGAGCCTTACATATCTGGAATAAAGGAAGACACTTAACCTTGCAAGAATTTGATTGCAATCTCTTGAACCCTAGCTTTTATTCTCTTTTTCTCTTGAAATCCTCACTTAATTATAGTGTAAGAGACTTTGGAATAGGTTTAGAAACCCTTTTTAGGTAAAAAAAATGACCTATATTGGTCGTGTTTTAAGTTTAGGAGAGGTGGAAAAGGTTTGAAATGCCCTTCAACAAAACTGTGAAAATTTGCCCCACGAAAACCAAGTCCGCATCACGGACTTGGGTACTCTATGGGCAATTTTCATCAAAAATCTTTTGTTTGAGTTTCTAATCCCATAGAAAATATTGAAATCACTATTTAGTGAAAATCTACAACAAATCCATGATGCGAACATGCCACACACTTTTCTGAAATTGCATTTATACCTCAAAAAATTATCTTTTGATTCGGTTGCTTTAAAAATCAACCAAGATTACTTTTTCACATAATCTTTCATGCTGATAGCTTATTTGGCCTTGAATTTGCAAAATAGTATAAGGAAGATGCATTATGTGAGTACCCCTCATCTAGGGGTATTTTGATAATTTTATCAGGCGTAACACATATATTTGGTAACGTTGCAGCATTTATATATACGGTGAAAATTCAAAAGCGAGGACTTCCCCATGCTCATTTGCTTATTATACTTAACGGGAATTACAAATTGCTAACGGCAGAAGCATATGATAGATTCATATGTGCTGAATTGCCAAATGAAAACAAAATTCCCTATTTATACTGACTTGTTACACAACACAGGATGCATGGTCCTTGTGGCAACTTAAATTCAACAAATTCATGTATGAAGAAAAAGTTCTTGTAAAAATAAGTATTCTAAAGAGTTTGTAGATCAAATGACTAAAAGAAAAATTCATATCCAATATATAGAAGACGAAACCCAGGAAAAAGTGTGAAAATTATAGGGAACTTTCTTAATAACTCATGAGTTATTTCTTACAATCCATCTTTGCTTTGTAAGTTTATATGTCACATGAATGTAGAGATTTGTTCGGATATTAAAGTTGTTAAGTATATTTACAAGTATATTTGTAAAGAACATGATAAAGCAACATTTCATGTACAAACTGATGATGCAAATATAGAAATAGATGTAATAAAATAATATAAATCTACAAGGTGGATATCACCACCTGAGGCGGCATGCAGAATATTTGCTTTTTTCTATTAATGAAATGAGTCCAAGTGTATATCATTTTTAACTTCATCTTGATGGACAACAATTTGTCCCCTTCAAAAGCATAGATAATATTAATAAAATTATAAATAATCCCATGATTGAAAATACAATGTCAATAAAATTTTTTATGAATAAAATAAACGAAGAGGCTATGAACCTAAATTTACTATATCGTGAATTTGCAGAACACTTTGTATGGTCACTAATAAATAAAATATTGACATGTCATAGAAAAGGTCATGTTATTGATCATGTCATGGCATGTTATCCAACTGAGGGAGATACTATTTTAGATTGCTTTTAATGAAACATAAGAGGGCCAAAATCCTAAGAAGATATACGAACTAGAAATGGAGTAAAATATAATTCATTTAGAGAAGCTGCAAAAACAAGAGGACTATTATTTTGTGATAGTAATTTGATAGAATGTATGTCTGAAGCAGCAAGTTATCAAAACCATCGACAATTATTTGCTATGTTATCGATTTATTGCAATCCAAGAAATCCTAGAGCATTATGGGAAAGGTTTGAAAGTTCAATGTTTGAAGATTTCAAAACGTTTTTAAACATAAATGAAAGAGAAATTCATTATAAAGTTTAAAGTAGTATAATGATATTCATTCAATGGTGTCATACCCTGGGAAGGTACCTTAGACATGACCGACACTTAGAGACTATTGCTAGTCCCCAAGAGAACCACTTAGCCTCATGACGATTGTTCAATCATTCAAATTAGTGAAAGACTTAAATAAAGTGATATTATAATGATAAACTCAATGAAAATTCTTACTCAATGAATATAGGCCATAGGCCAATAAAATCAAACTCAACATCTGTGACATAAGAGTAGATTTAAAAAAACCTCAATCAAGAAAAGGACCTCAACATCAACTCATCATTTTCTAGTCCATGAAGCCTCTTGTTATGCCTCAGAAGGGTACCTAGTGGTTGCTGACACTCGAAGACTATTGCTAATCCCCAAGCAAACCACTTGGCCTCATCGCATTCATTCAATCAATGTTTGTAATATCAGCGGAAGACTTAAGATGATAAAGGTGGACAATATCAAATAAAGACAATAATAACAAATCAATAGGACTAGTGTGAAAGAAGCTAGTCAGACAATATCCAAATCATCAATCACAAATCTAGTCTATGAAGCCTCTAAACAACTGTCAACATAGTACTATGATAGACCTTGGCTACCTAAATCAAAAGAACTAAAGTACTAACTCAAGCTAGATGAAATCTAAATGAGCATCCTTCGGAAGTAGGCGAGGACTCACCAATCAACTGGATGCGAATAGATCCTCAGTGATGTGCCTACTGATGATCTCTAACACCTATCTTCACATAATGAACAAATGCAGGCCTAAATGGACGTTAATACATAGAATATACTGGCATATAAAATGGATGAGTGAAACAGATAAAGGTAGAATAATAATAGGTCAAGAATACTTAATCAAAATGTCTAATGTCTATCTAAAGCAAGAGTAAAGAGTAGACAATGATCAGTCAATATAACACAAATCAATCCAATCCAATCTAATTAGATTACTATTAGTTTGGGACTTATTTGGGAGTTTCTCTTATCCAACAAGAATATACGAGTCAGTGATTGTATAATAATCTCGCTAATATAGTTGTTCAGTACTTGACGGGTAAAGAACGAATTGAATCCATAATGGATCCAGTCAATTAAGTTCGCTATTCTTTCAAGGACTTCCAATCAAGAGGGAACATTTGATGAAATGCTTCAGTCCTCAACTATGCTTGGAGACGTAGTTAATGAGTTTGAGTTAGGCTTACTCTTACTCATTTTGGTGCTCGATACTTCTCCCAAGACTCAATGCTCATAAGACAATCATTCTCAATCAACCAGTCTCATTTGGATATTTGTCAACTCAAATCATCATATCAACTATCGACTCTTTGGTTACATTCTTTTAAGTAATCATTCTCAGTCAACTAGTCTCATCTGAATGTTTGTCAAATAAAATCACCACATCAACTATCGACTCTTTGGTTACATTCATTTAAGGTTCAACTCTTGGCTAATGGAGACTCTATCATACATTATTCTAACTCATAGCATTCAGGGAACAAAAGTGGAGTTTAAGCATTTAGTGATTTCATATACTCTCTAGCCTCAACACATACTCATGCATGCTCAATTAAAACAAATTTGTACAAATTGCAAGAATTCATGCTAGGGTTTATTTAGTATGACAAAATTTTCTATTTCAAGTATTTAATTCATAAAATATCAATCATGCAAGATTATATAGACATATATTAGAATTTAAGACAACCTTGAGGAAACATGCTTTGGGGACTCAACTCAATCACAACTCTATCAATTCGGAGTATGGCACACATAGAAGAACATAATCCATGTTTTATTAGCCTTACATATCTGGAAATAGAAGAACAATCAACTGTCAAAGAATCCCTAGTCACGTGCTTGGAACCCTAGCTTTCTCCACTTTTTTGATGCTCTCTGAAGTTTCTAAGTATTTTTAAGGAGTAATACCCTTAAGGTACTAATAAAGGGTATCTAAAATAAGTCCAAAACGTCATGGGTTTTAACTAAAAAAGGTGGGAAAAGATAAAATTACTCCTCAAGAAAAACAACAAAAGTGGACTATTGATCACGCCCAAGTTACACCTCTCTTTTGGAGGATAAAATGATCATTGTCAAATATAAAATCTAACTAAGGTTAGGGTCGAATCCCACATAGAATACTAAGACTTCCAAATTGGTTCACTAATAAACAATTCAAATATTAACAAACTCAATTCCCCGAAGGGGGGGGGTTACAATAATTGATAAGAAATTAAACTAAACTAACTAAATCACGAGATATTCAATAATAGAGAGAAACTTGGGAAATGTCTTCCCCATGATTCACTAACTTAATATCACCTGGATAACCCAATTCTCATCTAGAGTAAAGCTGAAGTCAAATTTTGATATCACATATCAATTTTGAGATATATTGAAATTACAATTATGGGTATTTCCAAAGCATAATTTGGGGCGTTTTATAATACCAGGTAAGTTCTAATGTTGGACACCACTATAGTGTCTAATACAAACTATTACCCATAGTCCCAGTCAACCTTCCCTTGGTCTTGTTCTGTTGATTAGACGAGAACACATCATCGAATCCTGTTAATCAAACTCTTTTCCTATTCATTACCACTTAGGTCGGAAAGGTAACATGTCACAACCCAAGCTTAGGGCCTAGACATGACACAGTGAATGAGAACCCGAGTGGACCCCAAACAAGCCTCTTAGCATATCATTTATACATCCTTGATTGCGGAAGCTAAATAAACAACACAAGAGTTATAAATAAGGAAAGCAGGACTAAGAGAAGTCTTGACATTTATAAAAGCATAAAAGAGTCAAGCTCATAGCATAAGTACATGAGATATCCAACAACACCTCTAACATGAAATGGGTGGGGGCCAAGACACTTTTCAAGCCCACCCTCATAGTATCAAGTGTTCAACATAAAGAAATATCAAATAGTAAGAGTAGCATAGATAGTGTCCTCGGACTTGAGGACTGACCAAAGCTTATCTTCCGAAGTACCAAACTAGCCACGTGGAGGATGATCAAAAGGTGTTCTGGTTCCTATATGATAATATCATGTAGGCATAGAGGATGCGTTAGTACGTTTGAACATACTAAATATGTAGGATGCAATGCAGCAAGACATAAGCCAATATAGACAAAATGCATAATCATAAGCAATGAATAAGTATAATATCAATTTGCCATGCATGATCAATACTTGATGTAAAACATGCTCGTAAATCATATAATTGACATAGTACTTATCACATGTGTGGGAAGAGACCATAAAAGACATAGACCAAGTGAGCTAGTACTTGGAATCCAAGGCATGTCACCCCTTTGTAAGGTGATTGAGACATGTCACCCCCTCAATAAGGTGATTGAGGTATGTCACTTCTTAACAAGGTGATTTAGTCATGTCACCCCTCAACAAGTTGATTGAGGTATGTCACCCCTCAACAAGGTGATTAAGGCATTTTACCCCATCAACAAGGTGATTGAGGCATGTGACCCTTTCAACAAGGTGATTAAGGTATGTAACCCCTCAACAAGATGATTGAGGCATGTCACTCCCTCAACAAGGTGATTGAGGTATGTCGCCCCTCAACAAGGTGATTGAGGCATGTCACCCCCTCAACAAGGTGTGGTCTACTTGCAACATCATAGATACCTTTCATGAATTCAATACATACGTGCAAGCCCTTAATCATCATAGAGTCTCTTGACTTATAAATCATATAATAGATCATCAATAACATAGGAATCCTTGTCAACATATTTTATGAAACACTTGGTGGGTTCATAATGCTTGTTCAAAATCATGCAATTCAAGGACGAAATAATATGATAAAACTCAGTGCAAATCAACCCACCAACATATAGTAAAACTCTTTTGTAGGATACCTTGAATTCCTTCATCAAATCTCATAATAGATCATAGCTTCATAGCTCAAAACATCTATAGTCTCAATAGACAAAACCAATTCATGGTTTAAGCTAGAAATAGAAAGACATGTATAATCAATCAATATTTCATAAAACCCTAACATAATTTATAATCATAATCCATAATAAGAGATAGCCATAGATGATACAACTTGAAAACATGCAATTTTCATAAAAAGGTAGATTAGACTCCATGGGTAAAAGGACCCAATAGATGAAAACCACATACCTCAAATTTGGGTTTTTTTAAGATGAGCTTGAAGAAAACTTAGAGCTTGAAGTGAATCCTTGAGTTCCAAAGTTAAGCTTGAAATTCTTGAAATTTGAATAAGATATTTGGTTAAGTCTTGAAGAGGTTTTTGTTAGAGTTTTGAGTGCTATAGAGTTGAAAAATGGCTAAATATGGGTGTTTTCATGCATAAGTGGGCATGGGGATATGACCCCAAATGCCCTTGGACGACACAAGAAAATTAAGAAAAAAATGCACTGGTCCGCGTCCATTTCGTGATGTGGAACAAACACGCACCAAATATAATACTGCTCCGCACCCCTGGAATATCACGGCCAAGTGCGGATGCTCTCTAGAAATAGAAAATTAGTGAAATTTATTTTTCACTATGGGCCCTCTAAAATCTGGGTTATACCTATTTCCCACTTAATTTTCCCCTCAATCGAGAATATGAAGTCAAATTTTGATATCACATATCAATTTTGAGATATATTGAAATTACAATTATGGGTATTTCCAAAGCATAATTTGGGGCGTTTTATAATACCAGGTAAGTTCTAATGTTGGACACCACTAGAAAATATGCAAAACAAAGAGAATTGATTAATACATGTAAATACCCATTCCAAGAATTGCAATTTATCTAGGTTTATTTGGTTAGATCTTCATGGTTCTCACGACCCCAAGTTGTGGATTTAACTACTCATATTATGGGTAGATAAAGAAATTATGAATTAAGAAAATATAATTAATCACTAACCCAATTGAGTTGAAGAACAAGCAAATCCAAATATATTGAGAATCACAAGATTTGAAGATATAATGAATTTACAAGTGTATTCTTTTCCAAGATTGAAGTCTCCAAGTACAAAAACCCAAAAGTACTCTATTCATGTCCTCTCTATTGTACTCCCCTCAAAATTAACCTAAAAATTACTATTTATAATATATATAAAAAATTCCTAAAAAATAGAAAAACTGGTCAATGACATTTTACGACAGGCCTTTACGACTCGTAAATTGATTTACGAGTCATAATCGAGGGTCTCGTATTCAGCTCTTCAGATCTTAGACTTCACTGTTACGGATCCACTTTACGAGTTGTAGACTGATTCATGACTCATATTGCACTATCATAGACTTCATCTGCATCAACATTTGACACTTCCACTTGCCCACTTGTGTGCGGATAATAAGGCATTTGCCACCCTATGTTTCACTCCATACTTTTCAATAAAAGCTTTAAAGAGTCTATTGCAGAAATGAGAAACTCCATAACTGATGATAGCCCGAGGAGTACCAAATCTTGAGAAGATGTTCCTTTTTAGGAATGCTGTGACATTTTTACCCTCATTGTCAGGTAGAGCCACGACCTCTACCCACTTTGATACATAATACACAGCAACTAAGATGTACTTGTTTCTATGTGAGATAACAAATGATTCCATGAAATCTATCCTCTATACATCAAAAAACTGAATTACCAAAATAGGATTCAAAGGAAGCTCATGCTTGCGAGTAACCCCATCTTCTCTTTGGTACCTATCACAAGCTTTGGCATAGTCATAGGAATCTTGGTGGATTGTGGCCAATAATACCCATATTATAGAATTTTATGGGCTATTCGAATCCCACTATGATGTCCACCCACTAATGACGAGTGGCATGCCTCAAGTATACTCATCATTTAGACCTTAGGAACACAACGACAAATAATCCTATCAGCACATACACAGAATAAGTATAGGACATCCAAGAAGAACTTTTTCACATCATGCATAAATTTTGATGTTGATATGTGTTTAAGTCGGGTGGTACGATATCACTCTCCAAGTAATTTGCATAATTTGCAAACCTAGGTATTAGATCATATGATGTAGCCAAGACTCTCTTATCAGGAAAGGAATCATTTATTTCCAATCAATCATCAAATTTCATCATTGCCCCATCTTCCAATCTAGATAGATGATCTACGACCTGATTCTCTGTCCCTTTTCTATTAATGATATCAAAGTGAAAATCTTGCAAGAGAAGCACCCATCTCATCAACCTTGGCTTTATATTTTTTTACCATCAAATATTTAAGTGTTAAATGGTCTATATGCCCCATTACTTTGGTTCCCAACAGATATGATCTAAAATTTTCGAATGCGAATACCAATGCAAGTAATTCTTGTTTTGTAACAGTGTAATTCTTCTGGGCCCTATTTAGGGCTTTGTTGGCATAATATATGAGATGCAATATCTTCTCCTTGCACTACCCCAATACCACACCTAGAGCGACCCCACTTGCATCACACATGATTTCAAAAGTCTTGGACCAGTCTGGAGCCACAATAATTGGTGCTGAGATTAGCCTCTTCTCTAACTTTTCAAAGGCTAGCATACATGCATCATCAAACATGAACTTAACATCTTTCTCTAATAATTTAGACAATGGGTGTGAAATTTTAGGGAAGTCTTTAATGAATCTTAGATAGAATCCTGCATATCCCAGGAAACTCCTCACACCCTTTACTTAGATGGGTGGTGGAAGCTTCTCAATCACCTCAAATTTTGATCTATCGACCTCAAGCCAGATATCCTGTGGCCCAAAACAATACCCTTTTTCACCATGAAATGACACTTTTCCCAGTTTAGCACCAAATGAATTTCTACACATCTTTGAAACATATCTTGTAGGTGTGGCAAGCAATCCTCCAATGAGTTTCCAGCCACACTAAAATCATCCATGAAGACCTTAATAGTACTCTCCACCATGTTTACGAAAATGGTCATCATGCATATCTAAAATATTGCTTGGGCATTACACAACCCAAATGACATCCTCTTAAATGCGAAGGTGCTATAGAGGCATGTAAATGTGGTCTTCTTCTGATCCTCTAGAGCTATGATGATCTGATTATAGTTAGAATATCCATTGAGAAAATAGTACCACCCCTTTTTAGCTAGTCTATCAAGAATTTAATCCATGAACGACATACGAAAGTGATCCTTCTCTGTCGAGGAATTAAGCTTTCTGTAATTCATACACACCCTCCATTATATGACTGGTCTAATAGTGATCAATTCATTGTTAGCATTAGGCACCATAGTGATACCCCCTTTCTTTGGAACATACTATACCAGGCTCACCCATTCACTATCGGCGATTGGGTAGATTGCTCCTGCATCTAACCATTTAATGATCTCTTTACAAACAACCTCTTCCAGGCACCTTTGATGCTCAATGCTTGGCTTGTAGTCCTTGGCCAACTAGATTTTGTGTGTACATACCCCAGGAGGGATACCAATAATATTCGCAATAGTCAATCTGATGGCCTTCTTAAGTTGTTTGAGCACTGTTACAATGGCATTCGCTTGCTCATCATTCAAATCTATAACTATTATGACTGGTAAGGTATTGTTGACTTCTAAAAATGCATATTTCAAATGTCCTGGAAGTACTTTTATTTCCAACACTGGTGGGTTTTCTATAGAGGGCTTTGTGGGTAGTGATTCCCAATTCTGCAAGTGTAGCTCTAGTTTAGTTTGACATCTAGCACCAAAAGACACCCCAAGAGCATTTACTATTTTCTCATAATTTGGGATAACATCACTATTGAAGTTCATCAATACTCCTCCAACGTATCAACTCCTAGCCTTAGCTCAGGTGGTATCTCTAGCTCATCATCATTAATAGTCTCAATGACTGAAACCACTCTCACATCATTGTCCCTACTTACTTATTAAAAACTTTAAACACGACCTTATCATCCCTAAATTTGAACTTGAGTAGACCCTTTTCCATATCCACGAAGGTGCGACCAATGGCTAAGAAAGGCCTTCCCAAAATTATAGGAACTGTAAAATCAACCTCATAATCTGGAATCATAAAATTTGCAGGGAATATGAATTTTTCAACCTTTACTAACACATCATAGAGTATCCCAATAGATTTCTTCACCATTCTATCTGCCATTAATAATCGCATCTTAGTTTGAGAAGGGGCACCCAAACCAAACTTCTTAAAAACCGCAAGAGGGATCAAATTGATACTAGCACCCAAGTCACAAAGTGCTCTTGTGAACTCTACATCACCTATGGTGCAAGGTATAGTGAAAGCACCTGGATCTTTACACTTTTGAGCCAATGACTTAGTAGTGATAGCACTGCAATGCTGAATTTCCTTAGAAAGCTCTTGACTCACAGTCTGCTTCTTAGTAACCAAGTCTTTCATATACTTTACATAACCCGAAAGTTTCTCCAAAGCTTTAACCAGAGGAATATTTATGGATACTTGCTTAAGCATAGAGAGAAAGTGTTTGAACTTGCCTTCTTCCTCCCTCTTATTAAGTCTTTGAGGGAAAGGAGGAGGAGGCCTTGGGACGATCTTATACTTCTATGACTCTTTAGCTACCTCACTCACCCCATTTTTGAACAATCATCTCCTTCAACCACATCCTTATCTACAACTATCTTCTCATGAACATGTTCTATCTTATCCAGCATAGGATGATCAATGGTTATCTTGCCACCTCTGGTAGTAACTGCCATACATTTCCCTTCATTCTTTAGATTTTGAATTGTGTTACTAGGCAATATACCCTTCTGACACTGATTCAACTGAGTTGACACTTGACCAAATTGTTGCTTTAGTTATTTAACAGCCATAAAATAAGACTCTATCTTTTGATTAATGCTTGAAATATCAAATTTCATGCCCCTTAGAGTTTCATCTTGTGTCTCAGCCTTCTTCAACAAATGATCAACATCTCTTCAATTCTAGAATTTCCTGTACCGATGTCGCAGTTATGTGGTGCCACATATGGACAATTTCTAAAACTATCTCTTCTACCCCAATCTGCTTGAGGACTCCTATTCCTCTCATAATAACCACCTCGGTTGTCTCTATAAGCTCCATCCCTAGTATAGTTTCGACCCTGGTTTTCTTGACCTTGGTGCTAGTAGTCCTAATTGGACCCTTGGGCATTGTTCCAAATACCCTGGTTTGATCATTCACAAAGCAAACATCCTCTTCATAATAAGGCTTATCATACACGGGTGCACGTGGAGGTTGGTGAACTACCACATTCACTCTTTCCTAATTTTGCTTAATCACCATATCCATGCTTGTGCGGAGTTGGGCAAGTTGTTGCATAATCCCTGCATTGATTTTAGCTTGCTCTGAACCAATAGTAACAACATATGAACTCCTCATAGAAGCTCTATCCCCTTGTCCCCATGTACAATTAGTCTTGACCACTTGCTCCATACGCTCGACAATCCTTCCAAATGGTTGATCTAGAACATGCCCCCTAAAATAGTGTTGGCACAAGCTTGGCTATTCTCATCTAGGGCATGGTAAAAGATTTCCACCAAGGCATCATCAACTATTTTGTGATCCAAGACGCTCCTCAAACACTTAGTAAACCGCTCCCATGTTGTGCTAATTCAATTACTAGGAAGTTGCACAAAGTTGTTGATTTGATCCTTTAACTTGAGCTTTTTCGATCTAAGGAAGTACCTTTCCAAAAAGGCCTTCTACAAACCTGCCCAACTAGTAATTGAACTCTGTGGAAGCTCAGATAATCATAATGCAGCATTGCCTATAAGAAATAATGTGATACATGAAGTCCTACAACATCCATAGACAAATTTTGTGTCCTCATCACACTCTTACAAAAAAATCCACATTGTGCAAGTGGCTATGTGGATCCTCTGATGGTCGGCCCGCAAATAATCCACAATTTTTCAACATTTGAAGTAACCCACTAGAAACTATGAACTTTATATCGGCCGGTAATGGTGGCAATACAATAGCCCCGATCACATCCATAGCCATAGGGTTCAATCTATATTAATTCCATCGGTAAGCATTTTCGTTGAAGTCCCCAGGCTGTGGAATATTCTCCAAAGGAGGTGGGTTGTTATTCTGATCTTCATCATTAACATTCTGATTCAAGGCTACATGACCTGCGATATTAACATTCTCTTGAGCCATTCTTCATGTAATTCGTTGGATCTCTGGATCAAGTAAAGTTAAGGGATTGCCTTGACTTCTAGTGTTTAGCATACACTTCCTAGTATACCCTGCAAAGAAACAAAACAAAAACAAAAATAAAATATAGGGGAACTAAGAAATTAACACTCGAATTACAAATACTAGTGAATTCAATCAAAGTCTAGCCGTATTCCCCGACAACGATGCAATAATCTTTGATCATACCAAGTTACACCTCTCTTTTGGAGGATAAAGTTGTCGCTGTCTAATATATAACCTAACCAAGGTTAGGATCGAATCCCACAAAGAATATAGAGACTTCCAAATTGATTCACTAATAAACAATTGAAGTATTAACTAACTCAATTCCCTAAAGGAGGGGGGAGGGCTGCAACAATTGATAAGAAATTAAACTAAACTAACAAAAACAATATACAATCAATAATGGAGAGCAACTCGGGAATTGTGTACCCCATGATTCACCTACTCAGTATTGCCGGATAACCCAATTCTCGACTACAGTATAGCATGTAGGACGGTAATTTAAGTTCACCAAACCCTTTTGTCAAAGGTGAGAGAAAAATTTCACTATGTGACATGGACCATCTCTATAGTGTGCAATACTAACCATTACCCATAGTCCCAGTCAACCTCTCCTGGTCT
>DF358423.1:40923-53979 GCA_000787875.1 Solanum virginianum
TCTA
This sequence comes from Solanum virginianum, assembly GCA_000787875.1. Taxonomy (NCBI): domain Eukaryota; kingdom Viridiplantae; phylum Streptophyta; class Magnoliopsida; order Solanales; family Solanaceae; genus Solanum; species Solanum virginianum. The sequence goes on from DF358423.1 coordinate 40,928, forward strand.
GTTCGGTTGATTAGATGAGAATCCATCATCAAATCCTATTAATCAATCTTTTTTCCTATTCATTATCACCTGGATTTGAAAGGTAATACTAGGCTAGTTCTAATGTTGGCCACGACTAGAAAATATGCTAAATAAAGAGAATTGATTAATATATGTAAATACCCATTCCAAGAATTGCAAATTATCCAGGGTTATTTGGTTAGATCTTCATAGTTCCCACAACCCCAACTTGTGGATTTAGCTACGTATGCTATGGGTAGATAAAGAAATCATGAATTGAGAAAACATAATTAATCACTTACCTAATTGAGTTGAAGAATAAGAAAATCCAAAATATATTGAGCATCACAAGATTTGAAGATCTAATGAATCTACAAGTGTATTCTCATCCATGATTGAAGTCTGCAAGTACAAAACCCTAATAAGTACTCTTCTCACGTCCTCTCTACTGTACTCCCCTCAAAATTAATCTAAAAATTACTATTTATAGTATTTACAAACAAGTCCTAAAAACATAGAAAGCTGGTCAGCGACATTCTACGACAAGCCTTTACGTCTTGTAAACTGATTTACAAATTTTAATCGGGGTCTTGTATTTACTCTTGAGATCTTGGACTTCACTGTTATGGATCTACTTTACGAGTCATAGACTAATTCCCAACTCGTATTGTGCTCTCGTAGACTTTATCTACATCAACTGGTCCTTCACTGGATCTTATTGGAATTCTTCACGAAACCACTCTATATGACTCGTAAATAGGTCTCGTATGGCTGAACTTTAGAAATCAAACTTCATTGGAAAGCTTCACAAAACCTACTCTTACGACTCGTAGAATCCTCTACAACTCGTAGAGGGTCCCATAAACCTTCAAAAACTAGAAAAGTCTACAATTTTGCCCCAAAATCAGGCCAACCTTCTTTCCTGCAAAACTAAGCAGAAAAACACATAAAACCATAAATGTCGCATTAAGAACACATAAAATCCTAAGTTTTATGCATCAAATATTCTGTATTTTGCTGCACATCAACTACAAAACCTTTTTTATGACTCGTGAAATAGGTTACAGGTCGTGGTCCTCTCTTGTCAATATTATCAATTTCTGATTCTCATTCTATGATTTATCAAAGGACTCGTGGAACAGGTTACAAGTTGTATTCCCCCTCGCCGAACCTGGACCAAAATTACAGGTTTCTGAATCTTATTCTGTGACTTGACAGATGACTCATGCAACATGTTATGGGTTATGTTCCATCTCGTAAACTCCCTTCCATGCTTAATCAAAAAATTTTCAACTTTCGAAACACCTTTTACGACCTGGTCTACGGGCCGTATTCCAGTCTATGGCTCATAAAATTTCTCGTAGAACTAGGTCTGATGACCTGTTTCATTTCAAAATTTCTGGGGTGTTGCACTATCTCCCACTAGGGATTATTCATCCTTGAATAATGAGTAAGGATAAACTCAAGGCATGAATAACAATCAAGACTCCTCTCAATACTCGATCAACCAATTAAACTTTCAAACAATTAATAATTTAGAAAATCATTGTTCAGACTTAAGAAATAAACAAATTAACTCACGTTAAGAGTAGGATATTACCTTTAACGTTCTCATTATTAGGCACAAGTAGATGTGGGTATCTACCCTTCATATCCTCTTCAGCTGCCCATGTAGCCTCTTCAATGGATTGACTTCTCCACAATACTTTGACAGAAGCAATCTCTTTAGTTCTCAACTTGCAAACATGATGATTAAGGATTTGGAAAGGAATATCCTCATAGCTCAAGATATCTTTCACCCCAATGCTTTTGACAGGCATAATTAGGGACGGATCTCCCAAACACTTCTTAAGCATAGAAATATGAAAGACCTAATGGATAGCCATTAACTCTGGTGGTAGGTCTAACTTATAAGACACATTGCCCACTCTCTTTATGATCTGATAAGGGATAATGTACCTCAAATTAGTTTCCCTTTCTTTCCGAATCTCATCACACCTTTTATGGGCGACACTTTTAAATACACCTAATCATTGAGCTCAAACTCTAAGTCTCTTCTTCTAACATCAATGTAGGACTTCTGAGGACTCTGTGCGGTTCTCAACCTCTCTTGGGTAGTCTTTACCTTCTCCATAGCCTAATGTACCAAGTCTAATGCAATCAAATGAAATGACCCTAAAAAGTGCCCGAGAATGTGCCTCGAAAGTGCCCGAATTCGTAATTTCCATATATTTCAAAATTCATGCATGATATCAAAAATTGTATATCATATTCTTGTTTAGGGGGAAAATTTAAGTGGAAAATGGGTACAACCTGGATTGTAGAAGACCCATGGCGAAAAATAAATTTTGCCAATTTTGCAATTCCAGTAGCAGTCCGCAACTGCTCCGCAACACGAACCTGTCATGGAGTAGTGTATTTTATTGCTAATTTTCTAATCTTGATTCAAAGCTTTGTAGTCTTAGACCTAAGCCTTCCCATGCGTGAAAATACCTACACTTAGACATTCTCTAATACTCTCTCAAATATTTAGACAAATATTTTCCTCAAAATTCAAGTGCCAAAAACTCATTTCAAATCTTAAGGATTTTACTCAAGCTTCAAGTCTCCATTCCAATCTTCATTAAGGAATTCTCCAAAGTTAAGGTATGTGGGTTTCAATCATTTAGTCTTTTCACCCATGGTGCCCAAGCTTCCTTTTTACATAAATTTTCATGTTTCTAAGTTGATTTATTTATTGGTCTTATTTATTATGAATTTGACTGTGAACTATGTTGGGGTTCCATAAAAGTGTGATCGTTTGAGCATGTTTTGAGCTATGAATCTTCGATCTATCTTGATATTTGATGAGGGTTTTTGATGTATATTGCATGATGGTATTACCTAGTATTGGTGGGTTTATTTACTTTAAGTTTACTTGCATGATTTCATTCTTGAATTGCATGGTTTTATACTAGGATTGCACACCCACCAAGTGTTTTATAATATGTTCGGTTAATGTATCTTGAGTTGTTGAAGGCCTAATGTTGGCATATAAGTTAAATGACTTTATGATGATGAAAGGATGTTATTTATGTGTTGATTTCATGATATATATCTATAGTGTTGTGAGTTGACCATAACCAATTGAGGGGTTAATACCTCAATCGCCTCGGATGGGGGTGATAAATCATCAACCAATTAAGGGGTTGATACCTCAATCACTTTCGGTAGAGGGTGGTCATGTCTGTTAACCAATTGAGGGGTTGATACCTCAATTGCCTCAGAAGGGGGTGGTAAGACATCAACCAATTCAGGGGTTGATACCTCAATCACCTCGGATAGGGGTGGTAAGCCATCAACCAATTAAGGGGTCGATACCTTATTCACTTCCGATAGAGGGTGGTCATGTCCATCAAATAATTGAATGGTTGATTCCTCAATCACTTCTAAGGGGTGGTCTACCTTAGATTCCAAGTACTTAGTTTTCTTGGTCTATGATGATGGTCTCTTCCTTCACATGTAATATGTTCTATATAAGCATGTTTTACTTCAAGTATCATTCATACATGTCATATTATGGTGAAATGATCAGCAAGCACCATGGGGTTTGTACCTTGAAAATTTAGCTTGGTCTATTCTACGCATATGATATCATATATAAGAATGAGTTACTTAAGTATTGATCATATATGTCATATTTTTATATTATGTCTATTGCTTGTAGTATTGCATTTTTCCTATGTTGCCTATCTATTGTTGCATTTCATCCTACATACTTAGTACATTCAAACGTACTAACACATACTTTTTACTACATGATATCACCATGTAGGAACTAGAGCCCCACTTGATCATCCTTCTCCTCTTCGTGGCTAGTGCGATTTTCCTACAAAGCAAGTGATGAGTCCTCAAACATGGTCTATGCTTAAATAATGTTACCATGTAGGAACCAAAACTTCTCATGATCATTCTCATCCTTCTGGTGGCTAGTACTATCTCTACAAAGCAAGTTGGTGAGTCCTCAATTTTGGGGACAATGTCTTTGATCTTATACTATGTATAAAGACTCTCTTTCTTTTACTGTATGTTTTTTACTATGAGGATGAGCTCGGTTACTTTTCTTTGCCCCTACTAAATTCTATGTTTAGAGGTATTGTTGGACAAGTTATGTATTGATGCTATGAGCTTTAACTCTTCTGACAGTTTATGTTATGAAAGATTTTCCTAAGTCCCTCATCCTTATTTTATGCTCTTTGCTGTTGTTCAAATGCTTTCTTGATCGATGATTGTGATAATATGTTAAGATGCTTGTTTGGGGTCCCTTTCAGGTCCTGCATTAATCGTATCACGTCTCGGCCCTAGGGTTGGGTCATGAAATCAAACCTGCTTTACCTACCTTGAACCATCCAATCAACAATCTATATCTTCTACTGTAGAAGGCCTCATAAGGAGCCATTTGGATACTCGAATGGAAGCAATTATCATAGGAGAATTCAATTAGAGGAAAATGGTCATCCCAATAACCCTTAAAATCAATTATGCAGACCCTCAACATGTCTTCCAAAGTTTGTATCATCTGCTCTGCCTGACCGTCAGTCTGAAGGTGGAAGGTGGAGCTAAGATTCACTTTTGAGCATAAGCCTTTCTGAAATGATCTCCAAAATCGGGCAATAATTTGAGCTTTTTTGTCTGAAATAATAAACAAGAGGACTCCATATAGTCTGAAAATCTGCTTTATGTATAGTCGTGCATAATCCTCTACTGTATCAACCATCTTTACTGCTAAGAAGTGAGCAGATTTTGTCATCCGATCAATTATTACCCAAATCGAATCATGTTGTCTGCGAGACCTCGGTAGGCCTATGACAAAGTCCATGCTAATCATCTCCCAATTCCACTTTGGAATCTCAAAGTTCTAAGCTAATCCATATAGATCTTTGGTGCTCAACTTTCACTTGTTGGCCATTCGAGCACTTGGAAATGAACTCAGCAGTATCTTTCTTCATCCTACTCCACAAATAAATCTGTCAAGTCATGGTACATCTTAGTTGAGCCTAGGTGGATGGAATATATGGAATTCTAGGCCTCTGCCATAATCCTCTGTCGAACACCATCAATATCTAGGACACATAATCTGCCATGGTGCCTTAATACTCCATCTCCCCCTTTGGTAAAAGCCATTATTTTCTGCTTATATATATCTTCCTTTAATTGGAGTAAGATGGGATCTTGGTCTTGCTTCTCCTTTACCTCTACCACAAGCTATGATGTAGACCCATTATGCATAAGTATTCCAACTTTTATAAGATTCATCGAGTTGAACTCCCAATTATGCTAATCTGTGAACCTCTTTGCCACCTTTTTCTCTCTGTCGACATGGGCAGTGCTACCCATAGACAACCTGATAAGAGCATCAACAACTACATTAGCTTTACCTTTATGGTAGAGGATGCTCATGTCATAGTCCTTGAGTAACTTAAGCCATCGCCTCAGATTAAGCTCCTTCTTAGAGAAAATATATTGTAGGCTCTTATGGTCTGTAGACACATCAACATGCACTCCATATAGATAGTGGTGCCATAGTTTGAGAGCAAACACCACCATTGCCAATTCCAAGCCATGTGTGGGATAATTTATCTGATGCACTTTGAGTTGCCTAGAAGCATAAGCAACAATTTTACCCTTCTGCATTAATATGCATCCTAATCCTACTCTTGAGGCATCATAATAAATAACAAACCCGTCAAATCCTTCAGGAAAAGTCAACACTAGGGTCATAGTCAACCTTGGTTTTAACTCTTGGAAACACTCCTCACATTCATTGGACCATTGAAACTTGGCCTTCTTCTAAGTCAGTCTAGTCGACAGTACGGATATGGAAGAAAATCCTTTAACAAATTTGTGGTAGTGACAAACCATACCTAAGAAGCTTCTTATATCAGTCGAAGAGGCGGGTTTTTACCAATTCTTGACCACCTCAATCGTTTGAGTGTCCACTGTATCCTATCACCTGAGACAACATGGCCTAGGAATGCCATAGATTTCAGCCAAAACTCACACTTTGTAAACTTTGCATAAAAATCATTATCCTTGAGCATTTGCAAAGCGATTCTAAGGTGATTGACATGCTCCTCCTTATCTCTAAAGTACACCAAGATATCATTAATAAACACGATCATGAACATCTCAAGATACTGTCTGAATACCCTATTCATCAAATTCATGAAGGTTGCAGGTGTATTTGTCAACCCAAAGGACATTACTAAGAATTCAAAGTGACCATATCATGTTTGAAAAGCCGTCTTCGGGATGTCACATTCTCTCACTTTCAACTGGTGATAGCCTAGTCTAAGGTCAATCTTGGAGAAATAGTGGCACCCTGAAGTTAGTCAAACAAGTTGTCGATCCTCGAAATAGGATATTTGGTCTTAATGGTCACCTTATTTAATTGACAATAATCTATGCATATTTTGAGGGAACCAGCTTTCTTTCAAACGAACAGGACAGGAGTGCCCCACTGAGAGACAATTGGACTAATAAAGCCCTTTTATAGCGAATCTTTCAGCTACTCTTTCAACTCTTTCAAATCTGTGACTACACCTAAGTTACACCTCTCTTTTGGAGGATAAAGCTATCATTGTCATATATAAAACCTAACCAAGGTTAGGGTCAAATCCCATAGAGAATACAGAGACTTCCAAATTGATTCTCTAATAAACAATTCAAGTATTAACTAACGCAATTCCTTGGGGGGGGCAATAGTTGATAAGGAATGAAACTAAACTAACTAAAATAAGAGACAATAATGCAGATGAAACTTGGGTAATTGTGTTCCCCGTGATTCACTAACTCATTATCCCCAGATAACCCAAATATCGACTAGAGTATACTATACAAGATGGTAATTTAAGTTCACCAAGCCCTTTTGTCAAAGGTGAGAGGTGAATTTCACTGTGTGACTTCCATTTTCATAGTTTACAATACTAACCATTATCTATAGTCCTAGTCAACCTCCCCTTGGTCTAGTTTGATTGATTAGATGAGAACACATTATTGAGTTCGGTTAATCAATCTCTTTTCCAATTCATTACACCTAGACCGGGAAGGTAATAGTAGGAAAGTTCTAATGTTGGCCACTACTGGAAAACAAGCAAAACAAAGACAATTGATTAATACATGTAAATACACATTCCAAGAATTGCAAATTATCAGGTTTATTTGGTTAGATCTTCATAGTTCTCATGACCCCAAGTTGTGGATTTAGCTACTCATGCTATGGGTAGATAAGGAAATTATTAATTGAGAAAACATAATTAATCACTTACCTAATTGATTTGAAGAACAAAAATCTAAAATATATTGAGAATCGCAAGACTTGAAGATACAATGAATCCACAAGTGTATTCTCCTCTCCGTTATGGATTCTCCTAGTACAAAATCCTAAAAGTACTCTCTAATTATGTTCTCTACTGTCCTCTTTTCACTAATGACCTAAAAATTACTACTTATTGTATTTATAAATATGTCCTTAAAAGATTAAAAAGCCTGGTCAGCGACCTTCTACAATATGCAGTTACGACTCGTAGACTGGCTATGAGTTATAATCGGGGTCTCATATTGAACTTATTGAATCTTGGATTTCACTTCTACAAATCCACTTTATGAGTCATGGACTAGTTTATAACTCATATTGCACTCTCGTAGACTTCATCAGCATCATCTGGTCCTTCACTGAAAATCTCCACAAAACCTCTCTATATGACTCGTAGAGTGATCTATGACTCGTATGTGGGTCTTGTATGGCTGAAATTTAGAAATCAAACTTCACTGGAATTTGTCACGAAACTACCTCTATGACTCGTAGACTACTCTACGACTTATAGAGGGGTCTCATAAAACATAAAAAGCTAGAAAAGTCTGCAATTTGCCCTAAAATCATGCCAACCTGCTTTCTTGCACAAATAAACACAAAAATATGTAAAAACCATAAATGTCAGATTGAGAACACACAAAATCCTAAGTTTTAGGCATCAAATATGTTGTATTTTGACAGCACATTAACACCCTCAACTTAAAATTATTGCTTGCCCTTAAGCGACAATTCAATCTATATAGAAAATATAGCAACACACAAGCCTCAACCCAATTACATACATCACATACAATTCAAACTGAGATACCTACACCAACTTAAAAAAAAAGATGATATAGCTATTTAGCAAACCAAAATACGCTAATGTATTTGACAACACAACTATGACAAATAAAGGAATATCAACGGTCCATAATCACTGAACAAGTCAAATGCTGACAATGGAATGCAAGTGCCCTCACAGAAAGAAGTCCCAAATAAAACACTCAATAATAATTTCAAACTTAACCATGGGATTATGCAAACACACTCACTCTCATAAAAAAATATTCATGCATAATGACTAATACCATAGGCTTGCTCCTATACTCATGACTCAGATTTTTAACTAACTGGACTAGTATCACTTTAGGACTTTCTAGGCTTGAAACGTAGGCTTAGGGGGCTTTGGTATGACATTTTTGCAAAATAATGACTAAAGACTATCCTTGAAGCACATTTTTTTATACTTTCACCTTACCAACCTTGATATTTTCATTCTCTTTTTCAACACTCACACTTTTTCAACCATTTTCTTCTTATTTTTTGACTTCTACCTCATTTTTACACTGCATTTTACTTTAAATCTCAATCTAAGGCATCTTTTTTTCCTTACACCTGGTACATGATTTTCTTCTTTGCTTCTCATTCCCAACTCACCAACTTATTTTTGCAACTTTACCCCTACACCGGCCACCCTCAACTTAGGCTTTTAGCCTATATCGAAGTACACAATGTCTAATCCCTGGACCAAGGTCACTTTTGGGTAGCCACTCTCAATTTAGGCTTTTTGCCTTGATCAAGGTTTACAATGCTCAAGGATAGATCAGGACCAATTTCAAGGTTCTTTGCTAGATAAGGCCAGGATAATTAGGTGTTAAGAAAGAAGTCGTTCATGTAAGGCTCAACCATTTGAAATAAGGGATAAAAGTTCATTTGGTTGGTCATTTTAGGCTAAACTGGACTAATTTCAATAGCAAAGTCCTAAGATCCCTTCCTAATGCATTTAATCTATAGTCTAACTTAAAGTAACAGGGCAAGTTCTGAATTAGCACAAAAATGCATGAATCTATCAGAATAAGCTCACACTCATATGGTACAACAAGCATTATTAACAAGAGACTCATAGATTATGCTTCATATCTCAAATTACCCCCACTTATTAGAACAAATATTTCCAAACACCCAAACATGCATTGTTGCCATTTAACTACTAATCAAAATTTTTAGCGGGTACCAATTTTTCAAAACAAAACATTAAAACATGCTATATGCCATAAGTATTAGTACTATATGCTACAAATATTATCTAAACATCCTAAACATGCCCCTTTAATAGAAATTAAATTATCAACGAGGAAAAAGAACACAGGCAAGAAAACCTCGGGGTCAAAATTTGGGTAGTTATGGACCATAAGATACTTAGACTTCATTGATGCCCATAACTACCCACACCTTATCAAATAAGTTGTGTATTGTCCTCAATGCACCAAATCAAGCAAAAATAGAATAGTTGGGTCAAAAACATACCTTGGAGCCTAAGTGCCTGTCTCGGGCTGCATCTGGTCATCTTTCATCTACGGGGTAGTATGTTCAACAACCAAACTCTATTCGAAGGGGCCAATACCCCTCAATCTATCCTCATCTTGAGCATGCCTCATCTCTTTATCATTCCTCGATGTCCTCAAGGCCAGCTCGAGATCATCCTTCTCATCCTCAGTATCATCCTTGGAGTACCTTGCATGTACATTTCTCTCATCAGGGTCCTTATCGGTGCAAGGGCACTTCCTAAGAAAAGTCAGCATAGGCTCCATGGAGGCAAATGTATCAAATAGCGGCTCTGTAGATTTAGTCTCTGATAATGTCTCGAACACCACAAGTAAAGCTTCCATGTCAGTCCTGAGCTTCTCAATCTCCTTCTGGATGGCTGTTAATTCTGAAGGCCAGGCCTTAGTTAAACTTTTTTTAACTCGGTCCTCAAAGGTATTGATACAGGCATCCACTCCAGAAACACACCATAATAGTAGTGATGGTGAACACCCAGTACCGCTCCTCTGAGTCACAATAATCTGCCAGACCCATGGCCTAAGCTATTGAATAAGCTGAGATGACTGGGCCTTAACACATGATAATCGCTATGCCATAGCCTAAACAGAGACAACGAACACATAAACCATGCCCGGTGTAGAAGTCTGTGATGTTGTGGCCTCTGGTGTAGGAGTAGCTATAGTATAACCCCTCTCAACATCAATTGCCTTAGTTTGTTGGGGTCTCTTATCAGTTATAGTAGCAATAGTAGTAGTGGTAGCAGTTGTCGAACCCTCGGGTGGTGACTTCAGGGCAAACATCTGTGGTGGTTGTGGGGGTTGTGCTCGCTGAGTTGCCACCGAGTTGTCACCAGCCTTTATTAGGCTGGACTCCAAGGTATGTTAGGCCTAAAATAGCTGGTATAGCTAATGAAGTATCACCACCCGAGACTCTAAACAGAGTTTGTAGAACAAAATTGAGAATGGGATGGAAGTGGCCCTCTTGTGTGTTGACTCATGAATCTGCTCCCCCAAAAATCAGTCCCAATCAATGGCATAGCCAGCCAAGATGCTGTGAACCAATAACGTCTACTCCGGTGTCAAAGTATTATTTTCCAAAGTAGGTCAGATGCGAGATTTAACAACCATCACCAAAATTTGGCAGGGAAACTCAATGAAGCCTTCACTATAGGCTCAATATGGGTGGTGATCCAAGCAGGCTCTGAACCCTGCTCTGTAATACGACTGGCTATCTATCTCAAAAGTGTCATCGGATATACAAGATCATTCATGATCAATGATTTTCTAGCCTTCCCTATTCTATAGTCAAACTCAGTTGTCGATCTGTGGCATGGTACTTAGGACCAAAACATACACGGTGGATCATCTCCTTTGAAATATTGACCCGTCGCCCTCTCACTCAAACCTCTATCAATCTGGGCTGTGAGATAGCCCTCCTCCCCTTAGGAAGATGTCACTGAATAGTGGCTACATATGATGTGTAAAACTCTCGTACCAAAATTGGGGCATATCATCTAAGTGCCTCTGTCATCTACTCGAGCCCAAATAATGGCTACGTACGGGGCATAAAACTCCCACACCAGTATTGAAGCGTATTATCTAAGAGCCTCTGTCAGCCACTCAAGTCCATATCGTATCATTGTGTCCTTCAAACCTAGAGCATGACCCAGTCCATCACCAATAACCTTAGGCTCTTCATATATCAAACGGGTAGGTTTGCCTTGCTTCTTGGGCTGCATGCCCTCCAAAAATATGGCCTCTATCCCTTTGATGCACCATGATGAGTACTAGAATCCGGTGCTGAAGGAGAAGATAGTGTGATGGAGGACTTAACATCTCCTCTAACCTCAGATCCATCCTCAAAACTAGACTCCTCTGCTGATCGTGTCATCTAGGGTATGCTACTCCCAATCTTCTTACTACCTTCTTCATCAGACTGGGAAGGGCTATCAGTTTGAACCTGAGGCTGCCTAACTCTTGCTACAACTCTCGTCTGTGGTTAAGGCACCTTTGGGTTAGGTTGGGTATCGTATATCTACACTGACCCACTCAGCAGGGTTTGCTCGTGACCTGAATGCTCATCATCTGTGGGCTCATCTCTGAGCTACCTCTTGAAAGCCTCAATTTTAGCATGGTTTCCTTTTGGGGCCATAGTATCTGAAAATTAAATATAAAAAACCATAGTTAGCCCCAAGAATCATGAAATAAAAAGCAAAAATATATTTAGATCAGTTGTAGAAAGGGTTTATGAGTTGTAATGAGCACTATGAGTCATAAAGTGCTCTCGTAGATCAATGCTATAGAATAATAATGGTAACTGAAATATTATACGAGACCTAGGTATGACCTGTAACTTGGTTTACGAGTCGTAAACTGGTTTCGTATAGAATTCCAGAGAGTAATAGAAAAATAGGCAAGGGTCTACCAGGCCTATCCACTAGTTTTAAAGTGATTAACGACTCATAAAAGATCTCATTTGATGAATACTCTGAGTACAAGTCTCTGGAATTTTCGATGAGGGGCATTACGACTCGTAGATTCATCTATGAGTCATAAAAGACGCTAGTGAACAAGAAGTTTCAGGTAATTGACCAATCTACATTTATCATATGGACCCAAAGAACAATTCAAACATTAATCCTACCAGCATCAAAGCAAGCATACAAGCACTCATATTATTAGCACAAAACAACCAAAACCCTCCCATAATTTCACCGATATTCACCCTATCGAAAAAAGATCAAGTATGGAATAACCTACATTTCTGACAATTCCTATTTGATCACATCAAGTCATAATCCTATGTCATCAAACACCCTTTCATAATCACAAACTATTCAATATCATTCATTCAAGCATGATAGATGATACCATAGGCACACAATTAACAATATCAAGGGTATAACACCTGATTTCGGACTTAAATAATCAAGGTAATCGAGAGAAACTCTAATTTTACATTCACCAAGAATTTTTATGCATAGAAATTAAATCCATCATAATCATCTACTCAATCAAGTACTAAAAAGACAAATAAATGATCAAAATTAAATAAAACACTTAACACAAGTAAGGATTAGCTTGGAGAACACAAAAAGAGCAGATGATTGAATGTGAAACCCTAGGTGCCAAAATACTTGCCGGAAAAGAGGGTTGATCACTGAAAATTGATCAGAAATAGAGGGGAAAGGGAACATTTTAGGAATTTTTGGTCAATTAGAATGAAAGTGGGGGTCAAAATAATTTGTCCCCTTATTTTATATCTTTACTGGGTCACAGTTAAAATTACTAGACTTGGGTCTATGAAAGTCCAATTATGAGTCGTAGGTCGATCTACAACTGATAAGTCAGGGTTTTGTAGAACTATTCATCGGATATACAAGATCATTCAT
>DF358423.1:62627-119956 GCA_000787875.1 Solanum virginianum
TGATATGCAATACTCGAGCATACCATGCATATTTGATCACTAGGAGGTTGATTATTGGCCATTAAGGTTACTTGAGTTTTGGTTACAAGTGGTATTTCTATTACCCGTTTTACTGCTGTTATTTATGGTTTTGCTTTCTGCCTTACATACCAGTACATGTTTATTTGTACTGAAGTCCCATTGGCTAGGGATGCTGCATTTTATTTCGTGCGTGCAGATTTAGGTAGGGACTCTGATTGACCCCTCCACTAGGAGTCCAGTTCAGCTGTGAGTTGGTAAGCTCCACCTCTTCCTGGAGCTTTCACAGGATACTTTTTGTTATATTGTTGGGTATAGTCGGAGCCCTATCCCGGTAGTATTAGTGGTTCTCTTAGAGGCTATTGTGGACATATTATTTTGAGTTGGTTCTCTTATGTCTTGCAGTCTCCAATAATAGGATTGACATGTATATATAGTGTGTGCCTGTACCTCTGTTGTTGCAGCCTTGTCGGCTAGCTAATACTTTATCATTTTAGTTAACCTATCTTGATGTACATGATTTTCTGTTGAACATGTCATGACCTAAATGACCCAGCTTAGTTTTTCAGATGTTATACTGCCTGATTTACTTCTGGTCCCTAGTTTAGTTAACTAGCATGTTTAGTGGCTTACTCGGCTAATAACAGTATCGAGCGGCAGTCGTGTCTCCCCTCTTTTTGGGGTGTCACAAATATGGTAACAGAGCAGGTTATGTCCTATACAGTCCACACTGCCATGCCTAGTAGAGTCTTGCTCATAGGTGTGTTGTGTACCACACTTATAATCAGGAGGCTACGAGGCATTTAGGGATGGTTACCTTTCTTTCACTTAATAGATCATGTTAGAGAGCAAAGTTATAGAAACATATGAAATCTTAATCATGCTTTGTGGTTTGTTTTATTTGTTAGGCTGTCTATATTCAGGAGATGGCACAACGTGTGGTAGATATGGATCCAGAGAAGGTACCATTTGTTCTTTGTCGGGTCAGGTAGATACACTCCCCATTGAGGAATGCAGAGAGCCTCCACTATCCATAGTACCAAATTCACTAGCACCTCCTGAGGACCAAGGAGGCCCAGTACCGCTAACCCTACCAAAGACTGGGAAGCATGGTATGAGAGAGGTTGTTCAGCTACTGACTAGGATGGTTCCAATTCATGAGAGGCAACTAGAGGCGAGAGCAGACTACAAAAAGGATCAAACTAAAATATCAAAGGTACCAGAGTTTCTTCACTTGGCCCCTCAAATATTTATAAGGTCCAGTCCCACTAAGCATTCATAGGACTTTATAGACCATATGTATAGAGATTGAGGGTGATGCATGCCTTTATCACTTAGGCAGTGGAGTTGGCTTTTTTTTGACTATGTGATATCACCATCTTGTGGTACGAGGAATGGGTGAGATCCAGAGGGCCTGATGCTCTGCCAGCAGAGTGAGAGGACTTCTCTGAGACATTTTTAGCCCAGTACGTGCCATAGGAGGTTCGGAAGGTCCATCTTGACCAGTTTATCAGTTTGAGGTAGGGGGGATATGAGTGTAAGGGAGTGTAGCTTTAGGTTTAATTCTTTGGCTAGGTATGCACAAGATATTGTAAGTACCATGAGTGCCAGAGTTCATCATTATGTGGATGGTTAGGGGGATCATTTGATTAGAGACTGTAGGATAGCCTCTTTATAGGATAGTGTAGATATTTCCCATATACAGGCTTTTGCACTGACTACAGAAGACCTTTCTCGTCGGATTCAAGATATCGGTAGAGATAGGGAGAAGAATAAGAGGGCTCATATTATGGGGTCTTATAGGGAGCCACAGGGTGATTTTAGGCCTCCTTTTCATTGATATCCACCTCCATCAGTGGGTAGTTCCCTGCCATAGATACAAGGCCAGCTATTTGATCGTTAGATTCAGTCAGGGCTGAGGCAGAGTTCACGCTAGCCTGAGAGCCATGAACAAGAGCTCTCTGCACAAATAAGACAACCTACTCTTCCATGTGCACAATGCAGTAAGCTTCATAATGTGCAGTGTAGAAAAGGTTCAGGTGCATGTTACCATTATGGACAGACAGGACATTATATTAGCCAGTGCCTGGGGTTAGGTAGAGGTACAACAACTTAGCCTTCTGGATCCACTGCAATATCTTTATCCTCAGTACGTGCTCCCCGACCAGATCCATAGCCTACTCAGGGTCATAGTAAGGGGAGAGGTAGAGGATACAGTTCACGTTCTACTGGTCGCTAGAATCCCCTTTATGCCATCTTATGCCAACAGGATTAAGAGGCATCTCCTTATGTGATCACAGGTATAATGATGATACATTCTCATGCTGTTTATGTACTAATAGATCCTGGCTCTATATTTTCATATATTACTCAGTTCATTGCTGGTAAGCTTGATATGAGACCTGAGTTATTGCCAGAGTCAGTTCAGGTATCTACATAGTTGGTGAATTAATTATAGCTAGTCATGTCTATTGAGGTTGTATAGTGTTAACTAATGAGTGCCCAATCGCTGCTAATTTAATTGAATTTATTATGCTAGTGTCATGACCCAATCCTAGGGCCTAGACGTGACACAACAAATAGGGATCCCGAAGGAACCCCAAACAAGCCTCTTAGCATATCAATCACACATCCTTGGTCGCGTAAGCAAAATAACAACAATACGAGATATAATAAGGGGAATGGGACTAAGGGAAGGCTTTGAAAATCATAAAACATTCAAGAGTCAAACTCATAGTATAAATACATCAAATATCCAATAATACCTCTAAATGGAATGGAGCAGGGGACAAGATACTCTACGGGCTCACCCTCATAGTATCAAATGTTAAACATAAAGAAATATCAAAATGGCAAAAATAGCATAGATAATGTCCTCGAACTTGAGGACTCACCAAAGCTTGTCTCTAAAGCACCGATTAGCCACGTGGAGGATGATCAAGAAGTGCTCTAGTTCCTACTTGGTAACATTATGTAGGCATAGAGTATGCATTAGTACATTTAAATGTACTAAGTATGTAGAGCAGGTTATGTCCTATACAGTCCACACTGCCATGCCTAGTAGAGTCTTGCTCATAGGTGTGTTGTGTACCACACTTATAATCAGGAGGCTACGAGGCATTTAGGGATGGTTACCTTTCTTTTTATAGTCGTAAACAATGGATAAATATGGTATCAATATGACATGCATGATCAATGCTTGAAGTAAAACATACTTGTAAATCATATAACTTACAAAATATACATTACATGTGTGGGAAGAGACCATAACCAATATAAACCAAGCAAACTATTACTTGGAATCCACGGCATGTCACCCCTTTGGTAAGGTGATTGACGTATCCACCCCTCAACATGGTGGTATGGGCATGTCATCCGCAATAAGATGGTCGAGGTATCCACCCCTTAACATGGTGGTATGGGTGTGTCACCACCTAATAAAGTGGGTGAGGCATGTCACCCCCTCAAAAAGACGATTGGGCATGTCACGCCCAACAAGGTGTCGTCTACTTGCGACCTCATAATACTTTTTATGAATTCAATGCGTATATGCAATGCCTTAATCATCATATAGTCACTTGACTTATAAAGCATGTAATAGATCACCAAATAACTTGAGAATCCTTGTCAAGACATTTTATCAAACACTTGGTGGGTTCATAATGCTAGTTCAAAACCATGCAATTCAAGAGTGAAATAATATGAGAAAACTTAATGTAAATCAACCCACCAACACATAGTAAAACCCTCATGTAGAATACCTTGAAAACCATCATCAATTTTCTTAATAGATCATAGTATCATAGCTCAAAACATGCATAGTCTCTATAGACAAACTAATTCATAGTATAAGCTTGAAATAGATAAACATGTATTATCAATCAACATTTCATGAAACCCCAACGTAATTTATAATCAAAATCCATAAGAAGAGTAACCCACAGATGATACAACTTGAAAACATGCAATTTTCATAGAAAGGAAGATTGGGCTCCATGGATGAAAGGACCCAATAGATGAAACCCACATACCTCAAACTTGGGTTTTCTTGAGTTGAGCTTGAAGAGAACTTGGGGCTTGAAGAGAACCCTTGAATTCCAAAGCTAGGCTTGAAACCTTGAAATTTGAATGGGATATTTGGTTAAGTCATGGAGAGGTTTTTGAGAGGGCCTTGAGTGATATAGAGTTACAAAATGGCTAAATATAGGTATTTTCATGCATAAGTGGGCATGGGGCTATGACCCTAATGCCCTTGGGCCAAAACAGAAAAGCCTAGTAGATGAAAAACAATGGTTCGTGACCTTGGTGTGACCCGTACCAGACGTAAACTCCTTCCAACACTAATCTGCACCCTTGGTGCATTGCGACTAGGGCATAAATGGCAACTGGAAATAAAAAATTCTTGTTTCACTACAGGTCTACTAGAATCTAGGTTATACCCACCTATCACTCAATTTTGCCTCCTTATCAAAAATATGAAGTCGGACTTTTGATATCATGCATAGATTTTGAGATATAAGAAAAATACAATTATAGGCATTTTGAAGTACATTTGTAAGGCGTTTGAATATCTCCCCCTTGGGAACATTCATCCCCGAAAGTCAAAAAAAAGTGTGCAAGAGAAGTAGTCATAAAGATTTCATCCCGACAGGAATGCAATAAATGTATTTAAATATCATTTTCAAAAATCTCAACATGAATGTCAAAAATCACCATAAACTTGTCAACATAAATATGAATGCATGCAAAAGGACATAAAGGTTGAGACTTAAGACTTGAAATCATATATGGGACTTAAATTAGTACCTTCGGCTTGAGTAGAGCAGAAGAGATATGGATATCACTTTTTCACATCCGCTTCTACTTCCCATGTAGCACTTTCAACTTGTTGATTCCTTCAAATGACCTTGACAGAAGCTACTTCTTTGTTTCTCAACCTCTTCACTTGCCTATCCAAAATCTCCATCGGGACATCTTCATATGTCAAATTATCTTCTACAACACTCACAACATCCAAGGGTACTATAGCACTTGGGTCACCTACACATTTTCTCAATATGGACATATGGAAGACCAGATGAACCATACTTATTTCCATAGGCAACCCCAAATCATAAGCAACCTTCCTAACTCTCATCAAAACTTTATAAGGACCCACAAATCTTGGGCTTAATTTCTCCTTTTTGCCAAATTGAACCACATCCTTCATAGGTAAGATGTTCAAGTAAACCCAATCACCAACCTTAAATTCAAGATCTCTTCTCCTCACATTAGAGTAGAACTTTTGTCTACTTTTTGCTGCTTTCAACCTCTCGCTTATCAACCTCACCTTCTCCAAGGCCTCTATGACCAAATTCAGACCTAACAAAGCCATTTCCCCTACTTCAAACCACCAAACTGGGGATCTACAATGCCTACCATAAAAAGCTTCAAAAGGAGCCATACTAATGCTTGAGTTGTAGCTATTATTGTCAGCAAACTCTATGAGTGGAAGATATTCATCCTAACTACCCTTAAACTCCAAAACACAAGCTCTAAGCATATCCTCAAGGGTTTGGATAGTTCTCTCGGATTGACTATCCATCTGAGGGTGAACAACCATGCTAAGCTTGACCTTGGTACCAAGAACTCTTTGGAAGGACCTCCAAAAGTGGGATTGACTATCCATCTGAGGGTGAACAACCATGCTAAGCTTGACCTTGGTACCAAGAACTCTTTGGAAGGACCTCCAAAAGTGAGAAGTGAATTGAGCACCACGATCCGAAATGATAGATAAATGCACCGTATGCAATCTAACTAACTCAAAATATACAACTTGGCATAATCTTCGGCACCATAAGTAGTTTTGACCGGTAGGAAGTGAGCCGAGTTTGTCATTCTATCCACAACAATCTAAATAAAGTCAAAATGCTTCCTAGTCTTAGGCAACCCAACCACAAAATCCATGTTGATCTTTTCCCACTTCCAAGTAGGAATCTCTATGTCTTGGGCTAGCCCACTGGGCCTTTGATGTTCGACCTTCACTTGTTGGCAATTGTGACATCCAAATATGAACTTTGCAATGTGTCCCTTCATACCGTCCACCAATACACTTCACTCAAGTCTCTATACATCTTTGTAGAGCCAGGGTGAACGGAATAGGATGAATTAAGGACCTCCTTCAAGATCAATTCTTTTAAATCACCCACATTTGGCACACAAAATCTACCTTGATACCTAAGGGCACCATGTCCCTCTTGGGAGAAAACCTCCACTTTACCATCTCTCACCAAGGCCTTCAACTCTAGCAAGGCCAGGTCAAGATCTTGTTTTGCTTTTACCTCCTCAATCAAGGAAGACTAAGAACCATCAACAACCACTACACCACCATCATCAACTTCATCCAACCTAACCCCCAATCTAGCTAACTGGTGAACTTCTCTAGCCACCTTTTTGCCACCATCATAAACATGAGCTAGACTACCATAGACACCTTACTTAGAGCATCGACCACAACATTAGCTTTGCCAGGGTGACAATGCACACTCATATCATATCTTTAAGGAGCTTTAACCACCTTCTTTGTCTCAAGTTAAGATCTTTTTGGGTGTGCACATATTGGAGACTCTTGCGGTCATTGAACACATCAATATGAACCCCATACAAGTAGTGACACCAAATTTTCAAAGAAAATACCACACACCCCAAATGAATTATTGAGGCATCGCAATATACAACAAACCCTTCCAACTATTTCGGTAGAGACAAGATAGGAGCGGAGACAAGCTTATCTTTCAAAGTTTGGAAACTCTTCTCACATTCATCGGCCCACATGAATTTTTCCTTATTCTGTCTCAATTTAGTGATAAGAGTAGCAATAGAAGAGAAACCTTTCACAAACCTCTGGTAATAACCTGCCAAACCCAATATACTTCTAATGTCCCATGGAGTCAAAAGTCTAGGACAATTTCCAATCACCTCTGTCTTCTTAGGATCCACCTTAATGCCATCACCGTACATCACATACCCTATAAAAGCAACCTCTATTAACCAAAACTCACATTTTTCATACTTAGCATACAACCTCTCCTCCCTCAAGATTTGCCACAATATCCTTAAGTGATCCACATGCTCCTTCTCAGTAAATGAATAAATCAAGATATCATCAATAAAAACCACCAAAAATAAGTCAAGGTAGGGTTTAAAGACCCTATTCATGAGATCCATAAATATAGTCGATGCATTAGTCAACCTAAAGGTCATAACCACAAACTCGATACCTAGTCCAGAAGGCCGTCTTGGTAATGTTACACTCCCTCACTTTCACGGTCAACCCAAAGGACATAACCACAAACTCAAAGAGCCCCTACTAGTCCAGAAAGCTGTCTTAGAAATATCACACTCCCTTACGTTCACTTGATGATACCCGAACCAAAGATCAATCTTTAAAAGGTGACAAGCCCCTTGAAGTTGATAAAAAAAGGTCATTAATCCCTGGTAGAGTGTACTTTTTCATTATGGTGATTCTATTAAGTTGTAGATAATCAATGCACATTCTAAGATAACCGTCCTTTTTCTTCACAAATAACATCGGTGCACCCCAAGGTAACTTACTAGGCCTTATGAAACCCTTTTTCAACAAATCCCGCAATTGCTCTTTCAACTTCTTCAGCTTCGCCGGGGCCATATGGTAAGGGAGAATAGAAATGGGTTGAGTATCTAGAAGGAGGTCTATATCAAAATCTATTTCTCTTTCGGGAGAAACACCGGGAAGCTCATCGGGAAAGACATCAAGAAACTCATTCACCACCAGAACTGACTAAATAGGAAGGACTTTGGACTCAACATCCTAACCCTCACAAAATGATAGAGACAACCCTTAGAAATCAACCTTTGGGCTTTAAGACAAGAAATGAATCTACCTTTGACCACCACATCATAACTTTCTCACTCATAGACGGGTTCATTAGGGAATTAGAATTTAACCTACGGGTTCTAATATCAATAGAAGCATAATATGTATACAACTAATCTATCCAGAGAATGACATCAAAATCCA
This sequence comes from Solanum virginianum, assembly GCA_000787875.1. Classification (NCBI taxonomy): domain Eukaryota; kingdom Viridiplantae; phylum Streptophyta; class Magnoliopsida; order Solanales; family Solanaceae; genus Solanum; species Solanum virginianum. Next base: position 70,684 of record DF358423.1, read on the forward strand.
CTATATCTAACTTAACAAAATCACAAGGTAAGATTTTATGCAATATAAACATGGAATAATTTCTATAGACTGTTTTAACAACTATGGACTCACTAACGGGTGTAGACATTGGCTAACACAATAATTCGGGACTAACATAATGCTTTTTGGCAACAAAAGGAGTAATAAAAAAAGAGTGACACTCGAGTCTATCAAAGAATACACATTAAAATAAAAAACCTTTAACATACCAGTGATGACATCAGGCACCTCATCCACCCCTTGTCTCCCTTAAAGAGCATATAATCTATTTTTCCTTGGAGCACCCCCTTGTTGACCTCCTCTTCCCTTTTGACTCGCATTGGCACCTTGGCCTTGTGGATGACCATCTTTACCTTTGTTTTGAGCATGAGTACAACCAATCACCTTATGACCTGCTTCACCACAACCATAGTAAGCATTAGAGTTCCTAAAATATGTGCCAATATGGCTCCGACCACATCTTTGGCATATAAGGTTAGGCACCACACAACCTCCACCTTGGAATCTCGGATTATCATTAGCAAATCTCCTATTAGGAGAATTGGAAGACCCTTAGCCTTGGAACTTGTGGCCTTGAGAAAACTGGCCACCTTTGGAATTTTAGAATGCACCTTCAAAATGAGCCCTCTTGGACTCACCCCTTCTTCTCTTTCATAGCTTTTTCCCCTCTAGTTGTTTGACATATGTCATGAGAAAAGATAAATCCATATCACCTACTACCATGGCGATACAGCACTCTTTATCGACCAAGTTGGACACTCTTCGACACAAATTTATTCATTCATGATCAAGATTTGGTAGCAGCATGGCAGTACGATACTCCTCATTAACTAAGTCGAACCCACTCGACACAAATTTGTTCATCCTTGATATCGGCTTAGCAACCAACTATGGGGCATACTTTGAGAGTTGGTTGAACTTGAGGGCATACTCCCTCACACTCATGGAACTTTCCTTAAGGTTCATAAACTCGATCATTTTAGCCTCCCTTAGCTCGATAGGAAAGAACTAGTTGAGGAATATGGCTTTGAAGTCCTCCCAAGGAATAGCATCATCATCTCTCCTCTCCAACTTCCATTGTGTAAACCAAATTTGAGCCACCCCTTTGAGTTGGTAGGCTACCAACTATGGCTTTCCCTCCGAATTGACCATATAATAGATAACATGTTGTACATCTCATCGATGAACTCTTAGGGATCCTCATCCATCTTGGATCCACTGAACTCTGGTGAGTTCATTCTAGTGAAATCCCTTACCCTAGAAGTCGAAGTGGGAGCATGAGGGGCTTGGTGAATTTGGTTGGTCATAGCATAAGATAATATTGTAATAACATCTCGGGACTCATCTTGAGCCACCCCTCTACCTTGAGGAGCTTGAGGAGTGGGAGGGGCTTATTTCTCCTTGGGTATATGGGCTCTCCTTAGTCTCCCTCTTGGAATCAACATGATCTAGAATAACAAAGAGCATTCGTTAGGCGAAAAGCCTTACACTCATATCTAAAGCACGATATAGACCATGAAGAAGTGAAACATTACCTAAAATGCCTCATAGCCTCTCATTCATAGTTGTACACGCTTCACAACCATGAATAAGACTTTTATCGACATGGTATGTTGGATTCTAAGGACCATTAATAACCTAGTGCTCTGATACCAAGTTTTTCACGATCCAAGCCTAGGGCCTAGACGTGACACATCGAATTGGGATCCCGAAGGAATCCCAAACAAGCCTCTTAGCATATTAATCATACATCCTTGGTCGATGGAAGCATAATAATAATATCACTAGATATAAATAAGGGGAACGACACTAAAGGAAGTCTTTGATAATTATAAAACATTTAAGAGTTGAACTCATAGAATAAATACATCAACTATCCAACAACACCAATAACATGGAACGAAGCGGTGGCCAGACACTCTCTGGGCTCACCCTCATAGTATCAAATGTTTAACATAAAGAAATAGCAAAATGGAAAGAGTAGCATAGATAGTGTCCTCGAACTTGAAGACTCACCAAAGCTTATCTCCAAAGCACCGAACTAGCCACGTGGAGGTGATCAAGAGCTGCTTCAATTCCTATATGGTAACATCATATAAACAGAGTATGCGTTAGTACGTTTAAGTATGTAGGATGCAATGCAACAAGCCATAAGCCAACATAGTTAAAATATATAGTCGTAAGCAATGGATAAATATAGTATCAATACTGCATGCATGATCAATGCTTGAAGTAAAACATGCTTGTATATCATATAAGTTGAAAAATATACATTACATGTGTAGGAAGAGACCACAACCAATATAGACCAAATAAATTATTACTTGGAATTCGAGGCATGTCACCCCCTTGGTGAGGTGATTGAAGCATGTAACCCTCAACATGGTGGTATGGGTATGTCACCCCCCAATGAGGTGGTCGAGGTATCCACCCCTCAACATGGTAGTATAAGCATGTCACCACAAAATAAGGTGGTTGAGGCATGTCACCCCCTCAATAAGGTGATTGGGCATCTCACCCCCTAACAAGGTGTGGTCTAATTGTGACACCATAGATACTTTTCATGAATTCAATGCATAAATGCAATATCTTAATCATCATATAGTCATTTGACTTATAAACCATATAATAGATCACCAATAACTTGAGAATCGTTGTCAAGACATTTTATGAAACACTAGGTGGGTTCATAATGCTAGTTCAAAATCTTGCAATTGAAGAGTGAAATAATATGAAAAAACTCATTGGAAATCAACCCACCAACACATAGCAAAACCCTCATGTAGAATACCTTGAAAACCATCATCAAATCTCATAATAGATCATAGTTTTATAGCTCAAAATATGCATAGTCTTAATAGACAAACCAATTTATAGTATAAACTCGAAATAGAAAAACATGCATGGTCTCAATAGACAAACCAATTCATAGTATAAACTTAATAGACAAACCAATTTATAGTATAAACTTGAAATAGAAAAACATGCATGGTCTCAATAGACAAACCAATTCATAGTATAAACTTGAAATAGAAAAACATTCATAATCAATCAATATTTCATAAAACCCAAATATAATTTATAATCAAAATCCATAATAAGAGATAACCATAGATGATACAACTTGAAAATATGCAATTTTCATAAAAAAGGAAGATTGGACTCCATGGGTGAAAGGACCCAATGGATGATACCCATATACCTCAAACTTGGGATTTCATGACTTGAGCTTGAAGAGAACTTGCGGCTTGAAGAGAATCCTTGAATTCCAAAGCTAGGCTTGAATACCTTGAAATTTGAATGAGATATTTGGTTAAGTCTTGGAGAGGTTTTTGAGATGGTCTTGAATGATATAGAGTTCAAAGTTGGCTAAGTATAGGTGTTTTCATGCATAATCGGGCATGGGGCTATGACCCCAATGCACTTGGGCCAAAATAGAAAGGCCAAGAAGAATAATATGCTAGTCCACGCCCTTGACATGATGCAAATCAGACACGAACTCCTTCCAACACTGATACGTGCCCCTGGCGCATCGCGGCCAGGGCATGAATGACCATATGAAATCAATAATTCTTTTTCATTATGAGTCCTCGTCAATCAGGGTTATACCCATTCCCCACTCAATTTGGCCTCTTGATCAAGAATAAGAAGTCAAATTTTTGATATCACACACGGATTTTGAGATACATGGAAATTATGAATATGGACATTTCTGAAGTATATTTTTGGGGTGTTTCAGCTAGATTTTGATATTGTTATGTGTATAGATTGATTGATAACTGGTTATGCTAACATTTACTATTGATAAAAGCTAGCTTACTTCTACTTTCCAGGTGAGCTAGTCCTTAAATGGAAAGGTAATGTTCCCTCGCCCAAGGGTAAGTTTATTTCATACCTTAGGGCTTGGAAGCTGATCGCTAAAGGTTATATATATATACCATCTAGTTCATGTTAGGTACATTGATAAGGGGTTAATGACCCTTCAACTAGTCCCTATTATAAGTAATTCCCAATGGTATTCCCTGATGAGCTTCCAGGGATTCCCTTCGAAAGGAAAATTGATTTTGCTATAGATATGCTCCCAGATACATAACCTATATCTATTCCTCCCTATAGAATGGCTCTTGTAGAGCTATAGGAATTGAAGGAACAACATAAGTACTTATTTGATAAAGGCTTTATTAGGCCAAGTACATCTTAATGGGGTGCTCTTTGTTTGAAAGAAAGATCGCTCCTTACAGATGTGTACTGATTACAAACAGCTAAATAAAGTCACTATCAAGAAAACATATCCTCCTCCATGGATTGATGTATTATTCAACCAGTTGCAGGGTGCCAAATGCTTTTCAAGATTAAATTGAGATCTGTGTACCACCAGTTACGAGTCAGGGATGCTAATATTCCAAAGATAGCATTTAGGACGAGGTATGGAAATTTTGAGTTCCTTGTCATGTCTTTTGGGCTTACAAATTCCCCAATAGATTTTATGGACCTGATTAATTAAGTCTTTAACTTATTCTTAGATGAATTTATGATCATGATTATTGACGACATCTTGATATATTCACGGCCAAAACCTGAGCATGCAAACCATTTGCCAGCTATATTGCAGACTCTCCAGGAAAAAAGGTTATATGCTAAATTCTCTGAATGTGAGTTTTTGTTAACTTCTGTAGCTTTTCTTGGCCATGTTATTACAAGTGATGGTATCAATGTCGATGGCTAGAAGATTAAAGAAGTAATGGCCTGGCCGAGACCATTGAACCCAATCGCGGTTCGTGGCTTTTTAGGCTTGGCAGGATATTATAGGAGGTTTGTTGAGGGATTCTGCTCTATCTATCCACCACTACCAAGATTTACTCATAATATAGCTAAGTTTCAATAGACTAAAACATGCGAACAGTGTTTTCAAGAGCTAAAGAAAAGGCTTACCACCACACCTATCTTGGCTCTTCTAGATGGAACCAAAGACTATGTTGTATATTGTGATGCCTCAAGAATTAGACTAGGTTTATGTAGCATGGTAGAGTTATTGCATATGCTTCCAGATAGTTGCGAAAGCATGAACAAAACTATCCTACCCATGATCTTGAGCTCGCTACAGCTGTTTTTGCCCTAAAGATTTAGTGAGAATATCTATACAGAGGTCATATTGATGTTTTTAATAACCACCAGAGCCCCCAATATTTATTTAAATAAAAGGAGTTGAACCTACGACAAAGGAGGTGGCTAGAATTACTAAAAGACTATTATGTTGACATTTTATACCATCCCAGTAAAGCTAATGTTGTTGTTGCTGCACTTAGCCAAAAGTCCATGGGAAGTCTAAGCCATATTGAAGTTGATAAGGTTGAAATGACAAAAGACCTCTGTCAGCTAGCTAGTTTGTAGGTGCAATTGGTAGATACAAAGGATAGAGGTTTAATTATTCAAAGTACAGTGGAATCTTCCTTTGTTATTGAAGTAAAAGAATGACAGTACAAGGATCCAGTGCTTAGAATATTGAGGGAGAGCATTCCACAACAACATCTTTCATTTGAGATAACTGGAGATGGAGTCCTTAGGTACCAGGGCAACTTATGTATGCCAAAAATTGGAGGACTCCATGCCAATGTTCTTTCTGAGTCCCATCGTTCCAGATATTTAGCCCATTCTAGAGCGACAAAAATGTATCGAGCCTTCAACAAATCTATTGGTGGAATGGCATGAAAAAGGATATTGCAGAGATGGTAGCCCAATGTCCCAATTGCTAGCAAGTTAAGGCAGAACATCAAAGATCTGGAGGCCTAGCTTAGTATATGGAGCTTCTACTATGAAAATGGGACATGATAAATATGGACTTCATCATTGTTTGCCTCATACTCCACGCAAGTATTATTCTATTTGGGTAATTATTGATAGGTTGACTAAATCTCCTCATTTTTTGCCAGTTAGATTGACATATTCAGCAGAGGATTATGCTAATCTTTATATTCAAAAGATTGTTTGCTTTCATGGAGTTCTATTATCTATTATCTCTAATCGAGGGGCTTAGTTTATAGCATATTTTTGGAAGTCTTTTCAAAAGGGTCTGAGCACTTAGGTAAATCTCAGCACCACTTTTCATCCACAAACTGATGGACGGGTAGAGTGTACTATCAAGACCATTGACAATATGTTATGTGCCTATGTGCTAGACTTTAAAGGAAGCTGGGATGATCATCTACCTCTTATTAAGTTCGCTTATAATAATAACGTCCAAGCTAGTATTCAAATGGTACCTTATTAAGAACTATATGGGCGAAGATGTAGGTCGCCAATCGGTTGGGGAGGCAAAGTTACTAGGCCCTAATATAGTTCAGCAAGTAATGGACTAAGTGAGACTTGTTAGAGACCGACTACAAATATCCAAAGTCGATAGAAGTCTTATACCGATGTTCAACACGAGACATAGAGTTTGATGTAGAAGATTGGGTCTTCTCAAAAGTATCACTTATGGAGGGAATCATACAGTTTGGAAAGAAAGGAAAGCTTAGTCCTAGGTATGTTAGGCCATGTAAGATTACTTGAAGGATTAGCAAGGTTGTATATGAGCTTGATTTGCCTTCAGAATTGGGGGCAGTCCAGGTGTTTCATGTATTGATATTGCAGAAATGCATTGGAGATCCTTCACGCATTACTCACATTTTGGATATCCACCTTGTGGATATCCATATTGCTGAAGACTTGTCTTATAATGAGGTGTAAGTGGCTATTTAAGATCAATAAGTGAGAAAGCTCCGAAATAAAGAAGTGGCCTCCGTGAAAGTATTATGGCGGAACAATAATATTGAGGAAATAACTTAGGAAGTAGAAGAGGAAATAATGAAGAAGAACCCTCAGCTATTTAAAAATTAAGGTGAGTCATATTTTAAAAGTTGGCATTTATCTTTCTACAATAACTTAAATTTTAAATGAGTTAGGAGTATAGTTTATATCGGTTGTTACAGGATAGATATACAAAGCTTAACAACAACAACAATATACCCAGTGAAATCCCATATGTGGGGTCTAGGGAGGGTAGAATTTATGCGACCTTATCACTACCTCATAGAAGTAGAGAGGTTGTTTCCTGGAAACCCTCATCTCAAAACTCATAAGTAGAAAGAACTAGATATGACAAAAAGGAAAAGGAACACAAAGAGCGACTAATAATGAATAGCACATGGCAATATATAAATATGATACAACTAACACATATAAGACAGATAATGAGAATACAAAAAAAGAAAACACATCCTTGACCTAAACTATGCATCCACCTAACCCTACCAATTAGCCTACCATTTTAATTCGTAACTTCTACTTTCTCCTATCTAGGGTCATGTCCTCTATGAGGTCAAGCTCCGCCATATCATGTCTAATCACCTTCCCCTAGTACTTCTTCGGTCTGCCTCTACCCCTCTGTGTAGCTCCTAGAACTAACCTCTCACACCTCCTAACAGGAGCATCGGTACTCCTTCTCTGCATATATCCAAACTATCGCAGTCTCGCTTCCCTTATCTTATTGGCCACCGGAGCCACCTCTATCTATACAAAGCTTAGTAATTAGAATTTTTTTTGAAGTTTATTTATGGATTTGAGGGATAAAAGGTATATCCTCAAAAGTCACATTTTAAGAGATAGTAGTGCAACCAAGATGTTGTCTTGATACATTCACAGTCAAATGTTCTTAAGGGGAGGAGTCTGTGCGACCCTGCATTTCACGTATTCCATATATATATATATATATAAAGAGAGAGAGAGTGGCATGTCATATCACATACATGATTTTGGATAGAACCTAAGGATAGTAAGGCTGCCAATAAGTTGTAATGTGAAGGATCTAATGTTTTGAGCCAAAGAAATACCCTAAATACATATTTGGGATTAAAGAAATGGCCCGAGTGGCACCTTGCCCTTTTTGGAAGGTTTAAATTAGGTTTCACTTTTTGGATGGGATTAAAAGTGTATAGTTTGCTAATAATGGATTTTTAAAGGTTATTTTAGTAGCACAAAGGTCATACATTAAGATTTGGAATAAAAAAAGTTGCAAAATAAAGGTTGGCCAAAGTTACCATAAGTTTCTTAAAAAATCCTTCTTAAATTTTGGTCAAATGTATCAGGCCATATATCTCACAATATAAGAAGTTAGAAGGTCCATGATCTATCAAATTGAATATCTATGAGTTTAGTTTGCAAAGCACAAAATTGCGCATCAAACCAACCTTAGAATAAAAATTTATGACAGTTTTACTATGACTGCAGAACATCAAAGATCTGGAGGCCTAGCTTAGTATATGGAGCTTCTACTATGAAAATGGGACATGATAAATATGGACTTCATCATTGTTTGCCTCATACTCCACGCAAGTATTATTCTATTTTGGTATTCCATTTCGTCCCAAAAGAGCATATAAACTAAAAATAAAGTTCCCTCAAGGTACTAAGGTGATTTGAGTAAGTTTTAAATATTTTTATCATTAAAAATTCATCCTCGTGCCTAGAAATGCATGCCTTACGCTTTGCAATTATTTTTCCCTTTGATTAGCTATGTTTGGGGCTGTTTTTGGGCTATAAAGAAGTGTTGTTTTGCTTTTTATTCTTGGTTTCTAGTTGATGTGTTCAGGTAATAATTTTGGGGCTCTTTTATAGTCAATTTTATGAAGTTTTACGGACGTTTCCTTGCTTAAATACTATTTGGTGAACCTGGTCATTAATGCTAAATTCTGGGCTATTTATAGGTGTCTTTAAGCTACATATTTATATTCATTGTGAAACCTAGGATGTAAAGAAAAATTCTCGTGAAGAAACTTTATGCAATAGGATGTCTTCTGGGAAGGTATGTTAAGGCTAAGCTCCATCCCTCCTTTTCGCACAAAATCTGGGAAGTTTCCCAATACATCAAATGCAATATCTTACTATTTTTTTGCTAGAAAGACCTTCTGTGAAAGACATTGGATTATAGCTGAGTTATTTTTGTGAGGGTATTAGGTTGAAATTCTATTCAATTTGCTTAAATTGGACATTCAATATCTATATATCATTTTGTCGATTTTCCCAGCTACCTATTCATATGTTCGAAGTGTTTCCCTTCTTGGTGTAGCGTCATTAAAATAAACATATATTATGAAGAAAATGTAGAATTCATAATCAGTCATTCCATACAAAGAATATAATTGAAGTATTTAGAAAGTAACACAATGATTTCCAATAATCTCTATCGTAATACTCCTATTGAAACTACTAAGCACTTGATTCTATTTAAATACTTTCTTTTACTAATTGACATGGGACCAAGTATAAACATTATGTAAAGTTCCTTTATGAACATTTTAGAGTTATGGCCTCATTCTAAATGTTGAGTTAACTTTTCAAACTTATTTAAAAGACATGTAAAATCCTGCGTGTCATGTGTATATGCTACAAAAATTAATATGATGTTATAAGGATAAGTGTACTAATGAGCCAAGATTGGCTAAATTTATGCAATAACCTACTATGTATATTCAATATTCATATCATATATGACACTTTATGCATGGACTTCGAGTCGAAGGTATGAGGCCTATTTGCCCAAATGATTATATATATGTATATGGTACAAATGGCCACAGATTGGCAAATATGATGCCGTTCAGCTATCGAAAAGGACCACCATTGCTAGGATTTGGTTGGATATGTCATGCATTTGCATCTATATTTATGTATTCACAACGTGCTATACTCAAGCATACCATGCATATTTGATCACTAGGAGGTTGATTATTATCCATTAAGGTTACTTGAGTTTTGGTTAGAGGTGGTATTTTTATTAACCTTTTTTGTAGTGTTATCTATGATTTTACTTTCTGCCTTACACACCAGTATATGTTTATTCGTATTGATGTCCCGTTGCCTGGCGATGGTGCATTTTATTTCATGGGTACAGGTTCAGGTAGGGACTCTAATTGAACCTTCCACTAGTAGCCCAATTCAGTTATGTGTTGGAAAGCTCCACCTCTTCCTGAAGCTTTGACATGATGCTTACTTTTTATTGTACAGTTGGGTATAGTCGGGGCCCTGTCCCAGCAGTATTAGTGGTTCTCTTAGAGGCTATTATGGACATGTTATTTTGGGTTGGTTCTTTTATGCCTTTCACTCTCCAGTCATAGGATTGGCATGTATATATAATGTGTTCCTGTATATCTGTTGTTGCAGCCTTGTCAGCTAGCTAGTACTATATTGTTTTGGTTTACCTATTTTGATGTACATGATTTGCTATTGACCAGGTCATGGCCTAAATGATTCAGGCTTAGTTTTTTAGATGTTATGCTGTCCAATTTTCTTCTGGTCCCTAGTTTAGTTAACTAGCATATTTAATGGCTTACTTGACCATTAACAGTATCGAGTGCCAGTCGTGCCTCCCCTTTTATTGGGGCGTGACAAACATGCTATCAGTGCAAATCATATCATAGGGAGTCCCCAATGTTGTGCCTAGTAGAGTCTTGCTTATGGGTGTGTTGTGTACCACACTTACTTGGGATCCATGAACCCTATTCATGACCCATAGTTTTATCTGTGGATCATAGAGCTGGCTTGTGGACTGAAGTGCACAATGCTTTTCTTATTGGAAATCTCTACGAGTGGTGTATGGGTTGTCATAAAAGGGCTTACGGCCCGTAGAACCAGTCATAGAGCAACTTCCTAATGCCCTTCTTAGCCCAGTGTGGCTGACTTAGCTATGTCCCTACATATTCTTCATAGAACACACTGTTACCGTATATGAAACCAGCTCAATGTCTAAGATTACAACCAAAATATACGAAAACAAATAACTTATGAGTCTAAAAACTGAAAATAAAGCTACCTTATAACTATTACATCAAAAATCTTGGGTCGCTTCCTAAGTAGCACCTAATTTGTTGTCACGAGATAACTTGGACAAATTGGTTACTCAGACATCACCAATCGCCTAGACTTCATTCTTCAAATCACCTGGCCCCTTTATATACTGACATATATTGAAAATAACCTTTTTGTCATTCAATCTAAACCTAATTTGACTGCTTCCATATCTACTAGTGCTCACCTAGTGGCCAGGAATGATCTTTCCAAGATGATTGAGATGCCAAAGTCGACTCTACAACTGTCTCCTCTCGAACATCATCCTCATCAATTGTCATAAGAGGATCAGTGGTACTCTTGCCACCACGAGTAGTAACCGCCTTGCACTGTACTTCATTCTTAGGGTTCTAAATTATGTTGCTAGGAAGTATACCACTCTGATACTGATTGAGTTAAGTCGACACTTAACCAAACTTTTGCTCAAGCTATTTGATAACAATAAAATGAGACTCAATTTTCTAGCTAATGCTAGAGATTTCAGATTTTCACCCTTTCAGTGTCTCATCCTGTGTCTCAACTTTCTTTAATAGGTTACATCTCCTCAATTCATAAACTACTTGTACCCATATCATAGTTATGTGGTAGTACATAGGGATCATTTTTGTAACCATCTCTGTGACCACAATCTACATCTCTTTCTGTACCCCTGTTCCAGTCATAGTATCCTCTACGGTTGTCCCTAAAAGCTTCTTCTTTGTTGAAGTTTCGATCTTGGTTTCCTTGACCTTAGAGCCAAAAGTTCTGATTGGACACTTGGGTATTAGTCCAAAAACCCATATCTGATTAGCAATAAAATAGGTGTCCTACTCATAATAAGGCTCATAATACATAGGTGCATATGGAGGTTGATGAACCACCCCCATTGACTCGCTCCTGGTTCTGCTCTATCATCACCTCCATGCTTGTGCAGATTCGGGAAAGTTCCTGTATAATTTCTTTATTCATCTTAGCTTTCTTCTAACCGACACTGACAACACACAAACTCTTGGTAGATGCACTATCTCTCTGCCCCCATGCAAGATTAATTTGGACCACTCTCTCCATTATTTTTGCTATCCTCGTGAATGGCTAATCTAAGTACATTCCCCTTATTATAGTATTAGTATAAACTTAACGCTTCTTATCGAGGGCTCGGTAGAAGATCACCACCAAGGCATTAGTAACGATCTTGTAGTCCGGGATACTCCTCAAGCACTTAGTAAATTGCTCCCATGTATTTCTAATAGAGTCACCAGGAAGATGCTCAAAGTTGTTGATATTGTATTTCCACTTAATCTTCTTTGATCTAGGGAAGTACCTCTCCAAAAAAGCCTTTTGCAATTCAACACAACTGGTGATTAAACTATATGGGATCTTAGATAGCCATAGTGCTACATTTTCTATAAGAGAAAATGGGAAGACATGAAGTTCCACAGTATCCATAGACAGATTTTGTGTTCCCATCACACTCTTTTAAACAGTATAGATTACTGTGAGGATCCTCCGATGGTTAGCCTGAAAACAACCTATGGTTTTGCAGCATCTGAAGCAAACCACTCAAGACTATGAACTTTGTGTCAGTCGGTAGTGGTGGTAACATAATGGCTCCAGTCACTGCCATAGCCATAGGATTTAGCCTGTATTGGTTCTACTGATATGCATTGGCATTAAAATCCTATGGTTGGGGAGCATTGTCCTAAGAGGAGGTGGGTTCACATAACAAGTGTTCTCATTCTCGTTCCTATTCAAAGCTACATTAGCCTGTTGTTGGCATTATCTTGGGCCATTCTTCTCAATGTTCTATGGATCTCTGTGTGAAATGGAGTCAAGGGTCTGCCTTGACTTCGAGCGTTGGGCATATACTACACTTAGACCCTAAAAAGAACAAAAGCAATAGAAAATATAAAATATGGAAATAAGGATTAATACCCAAATTACTATGAATTAACTAACTCTAGTTGTATTCCCAGGCAACGACATCAAAATCTTGATGCCACCCAAGTTAAACCTCTTTTTTGAGGAAAAAACGATCGTTGTCAAGAAATAGAATCTAACTAAAGTTAGGGTCGAACCCAAGGGAATACATAGACTTAAGAGAATTCAATCAATGCAATTTGAGCTATTAACTAACTTACTTCCTCACCATGGGGGGGGGTTTACAATAATCAATAGTAAAGTAAACTTAACTAACATAGGAGTTAAATCAATATGGAGAGAAACTAAGGTATTGTGTTCCCCATGATTCTCTAACTTAGTATTACCAGATAACCTAATTCTTTTCTTATGTGTAGCAAGTAGGATAGTGAGTTAAGTTCACCAAACCCTTTGGTTTAGGCAAGAGGTAACTTTTACTATGTGACTTAGCCCATCTCCATCGTGTGCATTGCTAACCTTTACCTATTAGTCCTAGTACAACCTCCCCTTGGCCCAATGGGTTTATTAGACGAGAACCCGTTAATCGAATTCTATTAATTAATATCTTTTCCTATTTATTACTACCTTGGTCTAGTTAGTAATACTATGCAGGTTCTAATGTTGGCCACCACTAGAAAACATGCAAAATGAAAGAGAGTTAATTAATACATGCATGCACACTTTCTAAGAATTATTAATTACCCAATTATATTTTTGATAGTTCTTCATGGTTCCCACAATCCAAGTTGTGGATTTAGCTTCTCATGATTTGTGTAAATGAAAGACTTATGATTTGGAATAATATAATAGATCACTTACACAATTGAATTAAGAATAAACAAATCCAACTTCAAAGAGAATCACAAGATTAAAGATCACAATCAAAGTACAAATGTTTCTCAAAACTCTCCAATGTTATCTCACTATTTTTACTCTCTAATTGTTGAGTTCTCTGTGTACTATGCATAACCTTAATGAAAAATAACCTAAAAACCTATTTATAATATTTAAAATACAAGCCCTAAACTTAATAGGATAGCTGGGCTGATACGCCTCACGAACAAGTTTATGGGCCGTATTGCATTCCATGGCCCATAATCGGGGTCTCATATAGTGTTGCTGGAAAATTGGACTTCAAGTCTATGAGCCATAAAGTGGTTTACAACCCGTAGGGGGGTTTCGTCAGACAAATCTTTAGAAAGTCCCTCGTCTCTGATCTTCAAGGCACGAACCATGTTCTATGACTCTAAAAGGAATCCACGACCTATCTGGATGTTCGTAAAATTAACTTAAGAAAATTAGCCCCTCAATGGAATTGTCTACGAAACCCACTTTATGACCCGTAGAGTGAACTATGGCCCATAAAGGGTCTTGTACTACATCAAAATCAGCAACTTTTGTACTTTCTTCCCAAAATCAAGTCCAACCTTGGAATCCTTCAAATATAAAATAAGACACATAAATAAAAAAACATCACATTGAGAATACATAAAATTCTAAGTTTTAAGCATAAAAAATATTGTATTTTGACAACACATCAAAAATCTCTCAGCTTGAGTAGAATCCACCAACAAGAGTGGAAACAGAATAAGGCTCAAGCAAACACACAAGAGAAATCTGAAATTTGCTAGCTACATATGAAGTTACAAAAGATAAAGTGGTACTCGGATCAAGTAATGTATAATAATTAAAGGTAAAGATTCAAAGAATACTTTGACAATATTTAGCACAATATCCTGATCTTGTCTATTACTCATTACATATAGACGTTTTGTTCCTTTACTCGTACCGATAATAGTATCTCTCTGATTATTACTCACTAAAGCTGCTATAGAGAACTCTACTTTGTTACCTCTATCACCCTGCCTTCTCATAGTATACTCAGTTTGGAAGTGGCCACGCTATCAACATCTATTGCAAGTAGTTGTCCCTTCACGACACTCACCTAGGTAGAGTTTTCCATACCAGCCACAAAGTGGCTTCCCTCTAGAACCTTGAGTCACACCAGCTTGGAATTGAGAACCCTGAGCTTTGAAATTTTGATGACCCTAGGATTTATGATAATACTTGTTATGTTGGGCTGGTGCACTCAGTGAGGATGGTGCATCACTATTGGATATCTTCTAAAAGTAGGGCTTATCTCCCTTACTCTGCTTATATTGGCTAGGCTTATGCCCTGCTGACTTAGCTTTCTTCCTTAAATGTTCCTCCTAAACCCTCTTCATATCCTCCTCTAGTTGTGTGCATAAACCATAAGCCTGAATATGTCCATCCCTAGAATCAACAGTGTTGTTTTGCACTCTTTTTTTCACATGCATGCCCGAATCGGATATGAACTTTCTCATTCTGGCCCTCATGTCCTGGACCATCTCTGGAGCATACCTAGATAGATGAATAAACTTGAGCCTATAGCTTTGGTACTCAACTCTTCTTACTTTAGGTTTATGAACTCTTCAATCTTTGCCTCCCTCAACTCCTGAGGAAAAAAGTGATTGAAGAAAGCACTTTCAAACTCACTCTATTTAGTAAGTTTAGCATCCTTAGTTCAACCCTCTTCCCATTGGTTATACTAAACATTCACTACATCCTTAAGCCACTAGGAGGCAAATTCAACTCCATCAGCCTCAGTTGCATACATAGCTTTCAGGATATTCCACAGCTCATCAATCAGGTTTTGTGGGTCTTCCTCAACCTTCAACCTTGAGAAGATTGGTGGGTTCTTACTCAACAAATACCAAAGTCTGGTTGCAGTAGTGGGCTCTTGGGAGCTAGAACTAGGAGCTTGTGATCCTCGATTACCTCTCTATAAGGCCACTAGCTGGGTGCGCATAGTAATGGCTCCCCTAAAGTATGCTTTAGAAGTGAGGACTAGGGGTGGCAAATGGGTGGATTGGATTAGATTTGGATGGATTGAATATGGATTGAGTTAAAATGGAATGGATTACAATCCACCCATATAAAATACAAGTAAATATGGATTTGGTTAAATATGGTTTGGGTAAAATGGTTCTAACCCATTTAAAACCCCTTTATGTTTCCTTGGCCTTTTCCAATAAATGTTATCCCTTGTGTCACTTCAATTTATCTATTCTTTTCGACAATAAAACATTAAAATAAATCTAACCTATTAAATGACTTGACTTCAATTTTATCAGTTCTTCTCTATAATCAAATGTTAACATCAAAAATGATAATCAAAGTACCAAACCACGAGTGCAATAACATAAGCTTAGTTGAATAGTTGACAAAAATCATGTGAACCACAAACAAAATAAACTAAAACTATAAACTAAACAAAGCCTTATGTTGCTGCAACTGGCAAAGCATATCATCTATGGGTATGACAATAGAATAAATTCACTGGAGCAGGAAATTTGAGACTTCAACCATAGTATGCTCTTAAAACCAAGAACTTCAACTGTAGTATGCTCTTTAAATCAAACCCCTGCTTCTACTAAAATAGAGGAAAGTTCTTTTTTATTAAATGCATTCTCTACAACATTTGCTTTGTCTTTTATTCTGCTGTCAGTACTTGTGCTTACAGCTTCTGCTGACATCTCTGGGCTAACTCTTTGCAAGGAATTAAAGTAATTTGCTATGAGGGAGTAGCAACAGATCGAGAAGCTTGAGAGTTCTTTGAAGCTTTATGCACCTGATAGTGATTATTGTGATTTGTATTGCTATAGCAAAAGCCACCAGTATCTACAGTAGAAGCTACAACAAAAGCCATCAGTATCTTTTTTTATCTATATGTGCAAGAGCATTATTGTGACATAAAGCTAAAACATACTATAATAGTACAAGAGATGACGATTAGCACTTCCTTCACCCAATCTCACATGGTTATTAAGGTGAAGATCAAATCATCCTATCCTAGTAAAAAGGGACCAAAGTAAAAGTTATAATTCATGTTATTCAAATAATAGGGATCAAAAAGTAACAAACCAACCTATCAATGCGAGCCATGTTTAGTAAGATTTGGCTCAAGCGCTACTGCAATTTCATCCTTATCAGTGTCTAATTCATCATAATCTAGAAAAATAAGATGTTAAATGATAGAAATAAGGCTATTATAATAAAACAAAATTACAATATGTAAATAATAACTTAATTTGAAGGTAAAATAGAACTTTGAAACTTTTCAATTATGCAACCTCTAATGCTAAAGCTGGATTCTGAAGCTACCGTTATAATAGGAATGCTCGATATATCTCGTGCCATCAATGAGAGTTGTGGATGCCTTCCTCTATTTTCCTTCCAATATGTAGGGATATCAAAATTTGGATTTGTTTTACAGTCAAGTTTAGGCTCCTCCAAGTACAAATCCAATTGTGTTTTAATTTCACCAGGCTCCAACTAATTCTCAAACATATCTAACTCCTCAAGATTTTCCCTTATTTCATTATTGATTGTATCAAAAATATTCTCCCCTAAAGAGAAATTATGGTTGAAGGTATCAAGTATTCTCTAAATAACAATTGTAAATGATCGATAACTTTTTTAACTTTAGCATCAGCGGTCATAGGATCTATCTTGGAAAAGTAAAATTTCAAAAACTTCAATTTATATCAAGGGTTAAAGATAATGGCAATTGATAAAATCATACTATATGACCTCCAATATTTTTTAAACTTCCTCAACATTAATGTGGTCATATCATTCATAACTCGATCACTACTATTATTTGTTTCCTCCAATAACATTGGTATTTTTGCATACATTTGGCAAATGCAAATTTGCAGTTGGATACTTACTTTCAAAAAATAGTATAGTGATCTCATAAAATGGCTTCAAGAATTTAGCAATACTCTCTATCCTTTTCCATTCCTCCTCAGAAAGACTATACTTAAAATTAATATGAAGAAATTTATGTTGAATATAAGCTTGTTGGTAAAGTAAAGCACTATTAAGCATCAGGTAAGTGGAATTCCAACGAGCAGTTACATCTTGATAAAGCTTCTTTGAGAATGACGATCCATGATTCTTAATGCATTCCACAAACTTTAATATTCTTTCTTCTGAATATTTAATGTGCTTAACACCTTCTCTAACTTTGTCAATGGCTTCATCTGCTTTTTCCAAACCAACTTTCACTATTAAATTCAAGATGTGATTCCCATAATGAACATGAAAGAACTTTCTATGACAAACTAGCGAATACATTAGAGATAAATGTCCCTTTAAGTGATCTACCACACAATTGTTGCAACTAGCACTATCTAAAGTACGAGTAAAAATCTTTTTTGTGATACCCCATCCCTTAATAAAATTAATAACTAAAGGACCCAAAACTGCTCCTGAATGTGAAGGTAGAACATGTCGAATAATTAACACTCTTTTTTGAAGATTCCAATTCAAATCAACATAATGAGCCATTAAACACATGTAACTATTTGACACTATAGAAGTCCACATGTATGAAGTTAGACAGATTCTACTAAGAATCATTGCAAGCTCACTTTCAAAGCTCTTTTTCCCTCTCATATAAGTTTAAAATATCAGCCTTAGCTGTGTTTCTTGAAATAGTTTTTACCATTAGATTTAAGTATGAATGGATATCCCTGTTCCCTTGATATTCAACAAAGCTAAAAGGATAATTATGTTTTAGAATAGCAACATGTAATTTCTCATAATAAATTACTTGATCAATGGGGGCATATCCGCGTTCCTATCTATTATACAAGTGTCTCTCTACATGACGCTTTATATTTGAAGTAGCAACATCAGCTATAAGGATTTCATGACATACCTGACATTCTATTTTTAACTTTCACTGACACTAGTACGAGGCAATTTTAAAAAAAAGTGTTCCAAATGATTAAAGTATACCTTTTAGTTTGTTTTCTCGAGATAGATGAGCTAATCTCACAAGAAATCTCATTAGCCTCCATTTACCTCTATCAAGAAAATAATCAAAAATATCATGACCAAAATGATATTGTGAGTCATCAGTATTGTAAAAATTGGAGCTAAATTTTTATAGATCATTGAACTTCTCTTCTACTGCTACTTTCGATTATTACTGCCAGGCATTTGTGCAATATACAAGTTCTAGTCTTGCTTAATCTATTCGTGAAAGAAAAATATTCTTGTTGCAATTTGATACTTTTGTTTCCTGTCCTCCTCACTTCTTTTTTTGGTCTTTCTTATTTGCCCAACCTTAGTGTAATGTATTCGTTGCTCCCATTATTTGTAGTGTAGGTAACTACAACCACAAGTTTAAGAATCTGATGGGTATCAGACTCGTCATCTATTTTCTTCATCATTGAGGAACTCCAAAAACCATCATTACTAGGAAAGAGAAAACAAAATTGAAGTATTAAAAATGAAAATGCATACATCAACAATAAAGTCTTCAGCAGAGAGTGAGAGATGATGATTTGTGATACCCACTTCGAGAATGAGGGTTCGAGCAACAATGGATGAAGCTATTTGCATTGCGTCTTCACTCTTCAGTTGTTGAAGTTCAGCGCTAGGATTTAGGAATTTAGGATTTAGGGCTTTAGGGATTTTCAGAAAATGCTTTATTTTGGACTTAAATAGGTACCCATATTTTACTTATTTTGTCCAGATTTACCCATATTTATATGGGCTTTAGAAGTTAGTTGAAATTCATATTTACCCACTTAAAAAATAAGTGGCCCAACTTATTTAATATGGACTAAATAGGCTAATTTTATTAATATGGGATGAAATTACGAGCCCTAGTTGTGAGGATGGTCCAGTTTATTTAATATGGGTTAAATGGGCTGATTTCATTAATATGGGCTAAAATTTCTAGCCCTAGTAGGGACTGGCCGAGTAGTAGGCATCTGCAAAAGCCTAGTAACTCGGGCAGGTCGACTCCGTACTCTCATCTCTATTTGAGTAGGGATCTTTGGTGGGAGATTCTCAGTATTAGAGGCTGGGGCATCTCATTGGGTGGTGGTACACTTAGGAGGCATAAATGTACCTAGAATGAAGACGAACAATCAAGTCTACCAGAAATTAGCCTCTATCCTCTTGAACTCTAGCCTTCATTCCTCTTCTTCGGTAAAGGTCTCTACTTAGTTTTGTTTTAGCATAAGGGACTTTAGAATGAGTTTAGGAATCTAATTTTGGTAATAATGACCTATATTTGTTATGGATTAAGTTTAGGAGGGTTAAGAAAAATTTTGGAATGCCCTTCGAATAATTATAATTTTTAAACTTCAGTGGAACAGGTTGGTGAACCAGGTTCGCAAGGTGGACTTATTCCCTCAACGTTCATTTTTTGCTAAATTTTTTTGATCAATTCCCTACCCGTAGAAATTATTTTGATCAATTTTCTAATCCTTTAGTACCATTACCTTTTGTAACAGCCGCATAAAGTTTCCTACAATGCTTGCATATGCTTTCTGAACACCATTTTCATAGTGATCTTATCAAAATGCTTCTAACAAGCCATCCTAGGTTCCATGAATTTTCTTTTCTTTGAAATGTCAACATTAACTTTATATTCAAAAGTGTTATTTGGAGATGAAGTATTAGTTAAACCTTTATTTAAAGCCCCATCTTCACTCACCCTAGTTCCAATTTCTTCTATATGCAAAAATAGAAACAAACAAGAAGATTTAAAATAATAAGATGGCACTGGAATAACTATGAAAGCTAACAAAGAAAATAGTTAATATAATAGGAAGAGTGAAGACTAAGACCAACCACTGTGAGTTTGCAATGAGATGAACACGAGTATGAAGTGTAAGATGATTGTTGACTATATGGTCACAATTAAGACGAGAGTACCAAACAAAGATGATAAGAGAACATGAGTACAAGAGGACTATAATAGTCGATTATTGACTGTCAACTCCATGATAATTGACAGGAGATGAAGTGGTAGACTAGTCGATGACTGACGAGAGAATGGGGTCGAAGAGTCAGAGAGACTTTCTGTAGATGAACCTACCTGCCTACACTAGGTCTAAGGTTGAGGAGGACCCTCAAAACATCATTGATGAGATATAAAAAGTACTAAAGACTATGCATGCAACTGAGAGTGAGGGGGTTAAGCTTGCGGCCTACCAGCTCAAGGATGTGGCCAATGTTTGTTACAACTAGTGGAAAGAGATTCGAGGTGATAATGCTGAGCCTGCTACTTGGGATGAGTTCGAGAGTGCTTTTCTTGATCATTTCTTTCCTCAGGAATTGAGAGAGGCAAAGGTCAAAGAGTTTGTGAATCTGAAGCAAGAGGCAAATACTGTGAAAGATTATAGCTTGAAATTTATCTAGCTATCCAGGTATGCCCCAGAGATGGTTCCAGATATGAGGGCAAGAATGAGGAAATTTGTATCTGGTTTGGGCAGGCAAGTAAAGAGAAATAGCAAGGCGCCATTGTTGATTCCAGGTATGGATATCTCCAGAATGATGGTCTCTGCCCAATAGACTAAGAAGGATAAGAAGAAAGACAGAGAAGAGCATTTGAGAAAAAAGGCCAGATTAGTAGGGCCTGTACCCAGTCAGAGCAAGTAGAGTAAGGGAGATAAGTCTTACTTCTAGAAGAGGTCTTCTAGTTATGTACAATCTTTAGCCAGTGCACCAGCCTCAAGCCACAAATATGATCAGAGGTCCCAAGGTAAGTCAAACATTAGACCACAGGGTGCACAGTGTCAAGCAAGTACAAATCTTGGCTCTAAAGGGAAGCCACCTTGTGGGAAATGTGTCAGGATACATTTGGGAGAGTGTAGAGATGGAGGAAATACTTGCTACAAGTGTTTTCAACTAGGTCACTTTCAGAGAGAATGTCCGGTATGGGGCAATAAAACCCAGATTTCTACCACAACACTACTAGTGAAGGGTAATTAGAGAGGTGTTACACTAGGGGTAGGCGGTAGGATAAACCATCTATATGTGATAGGAAACTTACAGGATCAGGTGGTTGCACCAAATGTTTTGAGGGGTGTGCTTCTAGTCTTTACCTTTCCTTACTATGCTTTACTTGATCCGGGTGTAACTAGTTCTTTTGTGATGCCATATGTGGCAAGTAGATTTGAGAGTCCTCCTGAGTATTTTCTTGACCAATTTTCTATTTCAACTCCTATTGGAGTTTATTGAAGCTGAAAGAATTTATAGAGATTGTGTGATGTCCATCTATCATGGGAATACTATTGTTGATATGATTGAGTTGAAAATGGTTGATTTTGATATGATCCTTGGTATGGATTGGATTCACGCCTGCTATGCCTCTGTTGATTGCCAAACTTGGATTGTCAAATTTTGGTTTCCGAAAGAGCTTATTATTGAGTGGAGAGGAGATTCTTTTGCACCGAAAGGTAAGTTTATTTCTTACCTCAAAGCCCAAAAACTTATCTCTAAGGGATTATCTATCACCTCGTGCAAGTTAAGTCTGATGATGTTGAGCCCCTTTCTCTTGAGTTTGTTTTGATTGCGAGCAAGTTTCCTGATGTGTTTTCTAAGGATTTGCTTGGAGTCCCTCCTAATAGAGAGATTCACTACGAAATTGATGTACTACCTAACACCCAACCTATTTCTTTTCCACCATATTGAATGGCCCCTGCAGACTTAAAAGAGTTGAGGGATTTGTTAGAGAAAGGATTTATAAGACCAAGTATCTCTCCATGGGGTGCTCCAGTCTTTTTCGTGCAAAAGAAGAATGGTTCTCTGAGTATGTGCATTGACTACCGCTAATTGAATAAGGTGACCATCAAGAATAAGTATCCCCTTTCAAGGATTGATGATTTGTTTAACCAACTTCAGGGTGCTACTGGTTTCCCTAAGATAGACCTAGGATCAGGCTATCATTATTTGAAAGTGAGAGATTGTGATTTTTTAATAATGGCTTTTCCAACTTGATATGGTCACTTTGAGTTTTTGGTAATGTCTTTTTAAGTTTACAAATGCACCCGCAACCTTTATGGATTTGATAAACAGAGTATTCAGACAATATCTCAAAATCATTAATGATATCTTGGTGTATTCCAGAGATGAGGAGGAGCATGCCAATCACGTTAAGGTCACTTTGTAGACACTCCGAGATAATAAGTCATATGCAAAGTTTTCCATGTTTGAAGTTTGGGTCAAATCTGTGGCTTTCTTAGGTCATATGATTTCTAGAGATGGAATTTGAGTGGAAACTCAAAAGATTGAGGCAGTTAAGTACTGGCCGAAACTAACCTCACCTATTGAGATACAGAGTTTTCTAGGATTAGCTAGCTATTATTGGAGGTTTTTTTAAAGGGTTCACTTCCCTATCAACAGCATTAACCAAATTAACCTAAAAGAAGATCAAGTTCCAATGGTTCGATGAGTGTAAGAGAAGGTTTCAAGAGTTGAAGACGAGATTGACTAACTACTGCACCAGTATTGACCTTACCTGATGGAACAAATAGGTTTGTGATTTATTGTGATGCTTCGAGAGTGAGCTTGGGATGTTTATTGATGCAGAGAGGGAAGTTTGTTGCCTATGCTTCTAGACAACTTAAGGTACATGAGAAGAACTATCCCACTCATAACTTGGATTTGGCAATTATGTTGTTTGCTCTCAAGTTATGGTGCCACTTCTTGTATGGAGCATATGTTGATGTCTTCATAAACCACAAGAGCCTACAATACATATTCACCCAGAAAGAGCTTAATTTGAGGCAGAAGAGATGGATCGAGTTGCTCAAGTACTACAATATGAGCATCCTTTACCATCCAGGTAAAGCTAACGTGGTTATTGATGCTCTTAGCATGTTGTCCATGGGATGCACTGCCCATATGGAGAAGGAGAAGGGAGAAGTAGCCAAGGAGGTCCATAGACTAGCACGATTGGGAGTCCAATTAGATGAATCAGGCGAAGGAGAAGTTCTTGTATATGATGGGTCTTCCTCATCTCTAGTGGTGGAGATGAAGGAGAAACAAGATCAAGATCCCATTTTACTACAGTTGAAAGAGGATGTACATAAGCAGAAGGTGATGACTTTCGCCAAAAGGGGAAATTGAGTATTGAGGTATCCAAAAGTGGAGATGGAGTATTGAGGTATCAAGGTAGACTATGTATTCCCGATGTTGATGGTGTTAGATAGAGGATCATGGCAGAGGCCCATAGCTGTAGATATTCCATTCACCCAAGGTCTACTAAAATGTACCATAACTTGAGGGAAGTCTACTGGTGGAACATAATGAAGAGAGATATTGTTGAGGTTGTCTCGAAGTGCCCAAATTTTCAACAAGTTAAACTTAAGCACCAACGGCCATTTGGAGTGGCTCAGAATTTTGAGATCCCTGAGTGGAAATAGGAGATGATCAACATGGACTTCATCAACAATTTCCCGAGGTCCCGCAGATAGCATGATTCGATTTAAGTGATAGTTAACAGGATGACTAAGCTCACTTCCTGGCAGTCAAGACAACTGGCACTATAGAGGATTATGCCCAGTTATACAAAAGGGAGATTTGATAGATTGCACGGAGTCCGTTTATCCATTATCTTAAACAGAGAAGCTCAATTAACTGCCCAATTTTGGAGGTCTTTTTAGAAGGGTTTGGGTACGAAGGTGCTCCTTAGCACTGCATTTCACCCTCAGACAGATGGCCAGGCAAAGCGCACTATTTAGACATTGGAGGATATGTTAAGCGCCTGTGCCATTGATTTTAAAGGTAATTGGGATGACCACTTGCCTTTGATTGAATTTTCCTACAACAATAGTTTTCCTTCGAGTATTCATATGGCCCCATATGAGTCACACTATAGAAGGAGGTGCAGGTCGCCGGTTGGATGGTTTGAGGTAGGTGAGGCAAAGTTGGTTGGGCAAAACTTGGTTTATCAAGCTACAGAGAAGGTGAAGATCACTCGAGAAAGGTTGAGGACAACCCCGAGTTAACAAAAATCCTACACAGATGTCAGAAGGAGAGATATAGAGTTTGAGGTCAATGATTGGGTGTTCTTGAAAGTTTCACCCATGAAGGATGTGATGTGATTTGGAAAGAAAGGGAAATTGAGTATGAGGTACATTGGCCCTTATCAGATTATAAAGGGAGTAAGCAATGTGGCGTATAAGTTAGAGCTACCATCGGAGTTAGGGGCCATCCACCTGGTTTTCCATATTTCCATGCTTAAAAAGTGTTTGGGAGATCCACAATTGGTTGTGCCTATTGAGAGTACTAGAGTGAGAGACAACCTGAGTTATAAGAACATCCTTATCTAGATCTATGATCGTCAAGTTCACAAGTTGAGGAAAAAAGAGATTGCATCTGTCAAGGTATTATGGAGGAACCAACTTGTAGAAGAAGCTACTTGGGAGGCAGAAGAGGATATGAATGCCAAATATCCTCATTTTTCCTTCCCACTGACGATGAGAGAGTTGATGGTAAGTATTTCCCTCCAAATTCCTAAATTTCCATTCCTTATATCCTTTTCATTCCCTATATGATAGATGATAGAGTTTTAGAGTCCGAGTGAGGATTGATATGACTTGTTCATTGTTTGATTGTTTTACTTGCTAAACTTCTTGATTGGTTGATTGCATGGGTGAGTTGAGATCTTGATTGATTGTTAGAGTCCTTAGGACAATTAGTGCCTTGACCTAATCCCTATCTTTCTCTTCATTTGAGGATGAATGATCTAAAGGAGGAGATAATGTAACACCCCTTAATTTCTTTCTACCTGATTTGGATAAGTGTCTACTAAGGATTGCTAAGGAAAAATCTGAGAAAACTGCAGAAGCAATCTATGAGAGCCTTTACGACTCATAGAGGGGTTTATAAGTCGTAGAGAGGGGTTCCATAGCAAATTCTAGTGATTTAAGTTTTAGGTCCCTGCAGGTTAAAAGAGAAGTTTATGACTTATAAGACCAATTATGACTCATAGAAGAGGGTTTCGTCACAGATTCCAGTGAAGATCAGTTTCTAATCATATTATTCATGAGGAGAGATTATAACTTATAAAATGAAATATGGCTTGTACTGTAGGGTTATGTATCAATTTCTAGAGACTCGGGATTTTTATACCTTCATCCATGAGAGGCAGTTTACGACTCGTAGAGGGGTCTATGAGTCGTAAATAGGGCTTCGTAGACCCTACCTATAGTTTTTATTGACTGGTATTTCTATCCTTTCTGACTCTTTTTAATTAAAACTTCTAGGCGTTTTGGACTTGAATAATGTCCTAAAATAAACCCTAGGGGCATTCATTCCCTATTTTTTACACTTTAGTTTTCTTAAAGAGCAAGAGGAGAGGAGGAAGAGCTAGGGTTTTCACTCAAGAGTAAGGATTGAGTTGAAGATTGATTTCCCTTCATTCTCAGGTATGTAAGGTTACCAAAGTGTGAAGTCTCTTCCTTCACACACCCTTTCATCATCTTCTTGAGACAAGAATTTGGGAAAAAAGTTGAGATTATGAGAAATTTTACTATATCCTTGCATTCATCTTGATGGACCTATTTTACTACATATGGTAATGGCTAAATTGGATGAACATTGGCATGGGATTTAATATGTATTTCATACTTGATGGCTTGAACCCTAAATCACATGATTTTATGAAATTGTATTCATATCATTGAATATTTGAGTTGATGTAAATTCAGCATTTAAAGTTGAGTAATTTGAGCATGATTGAGTATGAAAAGCATGTTACATTGAGTCATATATATTGCTACACATGAATATCTCGTGTAAATTACATAATGACTAAATTGAGTGAGTCTAAATGATCGTTTGATTCAAAGTTAAACTTGTTAACTTGCATTGATTGAATGAGTTGATGAATAACTGAGATGAGCTGAGATGCGATATCCCAAAGGGGTTGAGTTTTGAGTTGATTGATGAGTTGAGTTTTGAGGTTATTGATGAGTTGATTGAGGATTCGAGCATATTTTAATGTTGGGAGGTCTTGTACCATAAAATCAATTTTCGACGACTTCTACTTTAACCCATAAAACTATGTTGCTAGCGTAGGATAATCGTTATAGCTTGCCTGGCGGCTCTAGTCCCACGAATGGACATTTATCTTGGATACAAGAGAGAGTGGATCACCCTTTTTCATGGCAAGTTAAGGAGTAGCGAGGCAACGATGCTGATTCGTTGTGCATCACCTAATTAAAGGTTGTGTGATAAGGATGTCGGTTAAGAGAAACTCTCAAGTAACATTGATTTGAGCATGAGATTTCAAACTAAGACTATTTTACTGAGCCTATTTCAAAAGCAAAATTTTACTATAAAACTTGCATATCGAGTCGGGCATGAGTTGTTGAGTCGAGTTGAGCAAGTCGAGCTTTATTTTCTTGAGCTATTTTATATACCAGTATATTCCATGTACTGATATCCATTTGGGCCTGCATCATTTTATGATGCAGATACAGGTGATAGAGGACTTCAGCCCGTGCACCATTAAAGTCTAGTTCAGTACACTTCAACGTTGGTGAGGCCTCCTTGTTTTTTGGAGGAGCCCTCTTATTTTCTTATCATCTATGATACTTTTTTCCCCTTGATTTGAGGTGTCCATGGCCTGTCATAGCACCATTATAGATTAATGAATAGAGGCTTCGTAGACAGTTGAGCAGAGGATTTTGATGAGTCTTTTGTATCTAAACTATTTTCATTGAAATTATGATACAGTGGAGTTATATTTTCTCATATGATGTCTATTTACCTGAGTTTATTCTTCCGTTGTCGAGATGATGTGACGACGAGGCCATATGGTTCTGCTGGGGAATCAGCAATAGTCTTTCAAGTGCCGGCCACGCCAAGGATACCAGCCCGGAGCGTGACAATATACCATATTATTTCATATTCATCGATTCCTCTTTGCAAATGTTATTTGTTTTATTTATTCTATAAATTCCTACACTTTAACATATATTATTTTACTATATATATATGTATCACCATTTTGACCACAAAAAAATAATTAATAAATTTTCATATATTTTGGCAACATTCATAAACATATTTTATTTTATAATACATGCATATATGATCGCATATTGACATAATATTTAAACATGGTTTATCGTATTTTATTTATTTATTAATTAATTTTTGAAGTCTCATTCTTATTTAATTTTACTAAAATTACATGCATTGTTATCTATATACACCCCACCCATCATCTTATTTGTTTTTGCATTTTTATTTTGTAAACAAAGTAATGAATTTTTATGCCCAATAATTTTATATATTGCTTGCGAGAAGTTTTTATAAGCTCATTCGTTCTATATGATTTTAAATACACATCTGTATTTTTATAATATATATAAATTGTCATGCATTTCAAGTTTATTCGTTTATTACTTAGTTATTTGTTATTATTATACAATAAATATCCTGTTATTAAATTTTTCCACGAATATTATAGACATGCATATGACATATCATATATTTTTGTTTTATTTCTCTTCAAATTGACGAATTTTTCTATTAATAAATTTTAAGAAAATAAATGAATAATTGTCATTAATCATTGTTCCTAAACTAAGTTTAAAGACTATCTTTCGATAGGTTCTGAGGGATGTCTATCACCTTCCCCTCAAGTACCTAAAATCCTTACCTAGAACTTTACTTGTTTCACAAATTAAAGCAGTCTCTACAATTACATGTTTTTAAATTGGTCTCCTAATATTTCCTTAAAATTAGATGGTGACTCTAAGCAATTTTTCTAAAACTAGAGAGCACGACCACTTAAAATTGTGAACTATTTTGAACGGTTCGAAAATGGGGTGTGACACACCTACCAATCCAACATATATATGATAATGCAATTTAAAGGTTAAAATCACGAGATCTTCAAATCTTACATAAAGCATGGCTTAAAATCACTTTCATGAACATGCATGCATATGAAATAATATAGAAAAGTTAGAATGTAGGAATGCATAAGGAAAAACATAGAAAGCTCGTACTTCCACCATTACAACAACAAAAAAACTTGCGGTTATAAAGTCAATCATTGTATAACGAACACGGACCTGATCCATATCAACAATCATCATATCGAAAGAAAACTCACAACATACCAGATGAAGTAACTCAATTCATCTCTCTTTCTTTTCTAGCTGTTACTAGGCAATCTCTCCTCTTATTTCCAATGTCACCACACTCATAGCAACCATTCTTACCAGCCTTACATTCCCCTCGATGCTCTTACCACACCTTTGATAAGTGCGATATATGCACCTTTCCTTTTTATCCCTGGGAACCATAACATTACTGAAAGATAAACCACCATCGGTTTGGGTCCTTTTAGACTCCCTCATCCTTCTTTCCTTAGATGTTTCTTTCGTGATTTGTTTGGCATAATTCATGAGCCATGAGATGTCAATTTTTCTAACCTATATAGTCGTCTTGCACTCAGACACCATATTCAAAATGTCCAATATAAACTTATTCATACAAGTCCTAGAGTCAATAGCCATGAAATGAGCATACTTTTATAATTTCCTAGACTTCAGTACATATTCCCTTGCACTCATATTTCCTTGCTTAGTGTAACACCTAATAAAATTACCAAAATAACCCTAGAGGAGATATATGTGCATAATGAGTCTTCCCATGCTCTGATGGCAAATTTGATGCTTGATATGTGATCAACATGAAACATTAAGTAGGAGAGTGCTCTCGGTTGATTTTTAGAGCAACCGGATCAAAAGATAAGTTTTCAATGCAAAAATGATTTGTAGTGAGAGTGCGAGATTGATATGTGATGCGCACCTACCGCTGACCAACACTTAATTTTGTTCCAAAAAATTTCTATGAGATTAGAAAACTCCTTCGGGGAATTTTGATGAAAAACACCCAAAATTGATAGGGTTTGTGTCTCGAGATAGACCTTTTTTCAATTTTTCATAAAGGGCATATCAAACTTTTTCCAATCCCTCCTAAACTCAAAACATGATCAAAATGGGTCATTTTGAGCATAAAAAGGGTTTTAAACCCCATTTTAGGTCCTTTCTATGTTCTTGAAAAAGACTAACGCTAAAGAGAAGATAAGGGAGCATATAATTAAGGAATTCAAGGAGATTTCTTGAGTATTAACTGTGAAATGCTTCACACTAGGTATATAAGGCTAAACTAAATATGAGATTATTTTTTCATGTGCCCCATAGATGGTAATAGAGGAGTAAAGAGTCCATGAGCCCACATGTATGTTTTCTTGATTATTTTCTTGAAAATTATATCTATTAAATTTATTTTCATATGTTGATGATCATCATAAACTTATTTCTTGAATTGAATATTTTTCATGAGATATTGTATAAACCATATATGCTAACTTTATGAAAGTATGCATGAATTAACCTAGGGATGGAGCCTAGAGCCTTGACTTGAGTATGTTGATGGTAATCTTGATGTGAGTATGAGATTGAGTTACTTGAGCTTGATGATCCTATGTGTCTTCACAATTGATTCTTGAGTTTTGTCTAAATGATTTCTTCTAAAAATGATGATTTGAGTCCTTAAGTTCTTAAATTTACAATTGAGTCTATTGAGATGAGTTAAATTCCCTGAAAATAATAAAGAACTTTAGAGTTTGAGTTAACGAGATGATAAGAGTCTCTATGAGACAAAGTGAGTTCATAAGTGCTCACATGAGGCTAATTGAGATGAGAAGGAGTCTTATGAGCATTCAGTCTTGGGCGAAGTATCAAGCACCAAAATGGGTAATAGTGAGACCCACTCACACCTGTTAACTACATTACCAAGCGTAGGATGAGGATTGAACCATTACATCACATGGTCCTCTTTAAAGGAAAAGTCCCTGAAACAATAGAGGATGGTAGAAGTTAGATCCCTTATGAATCATATGTTTTCCTTAACTGGCAAGACAGAATGACTGTGGCAACATCAACGAGATTATTGTACCATCACTGGCTCATAACTGATTATTGTCGGATAAAAGAAACTCCTAGAAAGTTCCCACTTTGAGTACTCAGAGTTGAGTTTGGCTGGGTTGAGTTGAGGTCAATTTGATTTAGTTAAGTTTGAGTTTAGTGATGAGGTTTAATTGGTTACTAGGTCACTTGTTTACCCTTTATTCTTGTTTAGATAGACATTTGACATTCTATGTGCATATTATTTTGAGTAGATGTTGTTTCAATATTGTTGTTCTTGTTTTTGTTTCATTCAGCTATTTTACATACCAGTACATTCCATGTACTGATATCCCCTTTTGCACTGCATCATTAATGATGTAGGGATAGGTACTAGAGATCGTCAATGGGGGAAGCGTTGAGGATCTGAGCATTTCAGCTGAGTTGGTGAGCCTCCTTTACTAAGAGGATCATTGCATTTATTTTCATCTTACTTATTGGTGGTAGACTTTGAGTTAGCTTTATTTTATTTTGAGGTAGCCATGGCTCTATCATTGGCACCACTTGATAGTGATAGAGGCTTCATAGACTAAAGTTGAATATTGGTGTTGAGACTTATTAAGCTAGATTCTTTCAGAATAGCGTACTTTATTTATATTGTTTAAGGATTAGATTGCTTACTCTTATCTTTAGTGTTCTGCTAAGCTTTCAGAGTTCATATATATATGTATATTTTAAATGAATGGATATGATGATGCCAAGTGGTTCACTTAGTAACTAGCAATAGTCTTTGAGTGTCGGCTACATCTAGGGTACCCTCCCAAGGTGTGACAAACTTGGTATCAGAGCATAGAGTTCAAGAGTCTTAGGGAGTCTATGAAGTCATGTTTAGTAGTGTCCGTATTATTGGTATGAAGAGCTCAACATCCATAATAGGGAGGCTATTGGACATTAGGTGTTGTCTCACTTCTTTCATGTTCTAAATCGTGTGATAGATTTAATGCTCTATGAAAAGTTCTCTTCTAATTTGTGCTCAACATGAAACATTAAGTAGGAGCTATTGGACATTAGGTGTTGTCTCACTTCTTTCATGTTCTAAATCGTGTGATAGATTTAATGCTCTATGAAAAGTTCTCTTCTAATTTGTGCTTTACGCACTGCAGTGTTGTGATCATGCCTCCTAGAAGAGCTATCAGTGGTAGGGGACATCTCATAAGGAAAAATGTTAACCCACCCAAGGCTCATGGATATGAGGAGCCCGTGGATCTAGCTATCCCTATTGATTAGCCCCCACAAGCTGAGATTTCCAATGTTGAACTTCGTTAAGTTATCTTAACTCTAGCCTAGGCTATCAAAGCACCTACTACGAGGCAATGAGCGAGTTGATAGGAGGCATAAGACACATATAGAATTCGAGAATTATTAAGCATGAATCCGCCTGAGTTCACAGGGTCTGCATCCACTAAGGTTCCTTAGAACTATATGGAGGAGCTTCAGAAGGTGCTCCAAGTAATGCATATGGTTTATACTGACATACTTGAACTAGCTACCTACCAGCTCAAGGATGCATCCAGGCTATGGTTTGATCAATGAATGAAGGGTAGAGGAGAGGATGCTCCATTACTGACTTGGCAGTGTTCGAGGAAGCTTTCTTGGGGCATTTCTTCCCAAGAGAACGAAGGGAGGCCAAGGTAAGAGAGCTCTTAAATCTGAAATAGGGCTCTATGACTATGCAAGAGTATGGACTTAAGTTCATTCAGCTATCTCGCTATGCTCCAGACATGGTTGGGGATATGAGGGGAAGAATGGGGATGTATTTTGATGGGCTGAATAGAGGGCTAAAGAAAGATGGGAGGGGAGCGATGCTTGTGAGTGATATGGACATTGAGAGATAGATGACTTATGTGCATTAACCTGATGAGGAAAGACAATATGGTAGAGAAACATACAAAAGTAAGAAGGCTAAGACATCCAGCCATGAGGTTGGAAAGAGAGCGAATGGCAACATATTCCACTCAGGGCCAGCACCATCATCTGCTCATGCACCTGCGCCAAGAACTAGGAATGATCAAAGGTCTCAAAATATTAGAGCCCATGGATCTCAGTCGCAGGATAGTATGCCTCAAGGTTCACGGGGTGAGCTACCATGTGATAAGTACGGCAGATTACACTTGGGTGAATATCATGAGGGGAGTGATGCATGCTTCTAGTGTGGTCAAGTGGGTTACTACCAGAGAGAGTGTCCAAGGTGGGCTAACCAAGCCCAATATTCTGTACCAGCCCTGCCAGCTAGAGCAACCCAGAAAGATACTACATTAGGCACCGAATCCACAAACCATTTGTATGCCATGGGTAGTCATCAAGATCAGGAAATCTCCCTAGATGTTGTGGCGGGTATGATTCGAGTACTTACTTCTGATTGTTATGCGAGTACTTACTTCTGATTGTTATGTTTTGATGGATTGTTTTGATGGATCCTGGTACCATATTTTCATTAGTAACTCCTTATGTGGCTAGTAGATTTGATAGAACCCCTGAGAGTCTTCTTGAACCCTTGAATATTTCTAATTTAGTGGGTGAGTCTATTCGAGCTGAGAGAATTTATAGAGCTTTTGCAGTGTCAATCCATCATAAGGATACTCTTATTGATTTGTTTGAGTTAGAGATGACTAATTTTGATGTAATTCTTAGCATATTTTGGCTTCATGACTATTATACCTCCATTGATTGTAGAGCCAGAACAGTTAATTTTTGATTCCCAAATGAACTGATTCTAGAGTGGAGGGTGATTTTATTACACCTAAGGGAAATTTTATCTCTTACATTAGGACTAGAAAACTAATTTTCAAAGGTTGTATCTATCATCTCATATGAGTTAAGTCTGATGATATTGAGTTTCCTATTCTTGAGTCAGTCCCAATTGTAAATGAGTTTCCTTAAGTGTTTCTTGAAGATCTTCCTAGAGTCTCTCCTAATAGGGAGATTGACTTTGGGATTGACGTTCTTCCCGATACCTAGCTTACTTAATTTCACTTCATAGAATGGCCCCGCTAAATTGACAAAGTTGAAAGAGAAATTGAGAGATTTGTTAGAGATGGACTTTATAAGGCTGAGTGTTCCTCCTTGTGGTGCCTTTGTCCTATTCGTACGAAAGAAAGATAGATCTCTCAGAATGTGTATCAACCATAGGCAACTGAATAAGGTTACGATAAAGAATACATATCCTCTCCCAAGTATAGATGATCTGTTTGACTAACTTCAAGGTGCCTCTTGTTTCTCAAAGATAGACCTCAGATCTGGCTACCATCATTTGAAAGTAAGGGATTGTGATATTCCAAAGACAGCCTTTAGGAGTAGATGTGGCCATTTTGAGTTCTTGGTAATGTCCTTTAGGTTGATAAATGCACCTGAAGCCTTCATAGGCTTGATGAATAGGGTGTTCAAATAATATCTTGATATGTTTGTGATCGTGTTCATCGATGAAATATTGGTGTATTCAAGAGATACGAAGGAGCATGCCAATCACCTCAAAGTTGTCCTTCAAACTCTTAAGGACCATAAGTTATATGCAATATTTTAAAAATGTGAGTTCTAGCTTAAGTCAGTGGCCTTTCTGGGCCATATTATTTCTGGTGATAGTAGTCGAGTAGATGTCCAAATGATTGAAGTGGTAAAGAACTGGGCCAAACCAACCTCTCCGACTAACATAAGAAGCTTCTTGGGGTTGGCAGGCTATACAACAAATTTGTTGATGGATTTTCTTCCCTATTCATACCATGGACCAAGCTGACTCAGGAAAAGGTTAAGTTTCAGTGGTCTGATAAATATGAGAAAAGTTTCCAAGAGTTAAAGATGAGACTGACTACTGCACCAGTTCTATCTTTACCTGATGGGACTGAGGACTTTGTGATTTGTTATGATGTGTTAAGATTGGGATTGGGTTGTGTCCTGATGTAGAGAGGGAAGGTGATAGCCTATGCTTCCAGATAACTTCAGGTTCTTGGGAGGAACTATCCGATCCTTGATCTTAAATTGGTAGTGGTAGTGTTTGCACTAAAAATCTGACGTCACTACTTATATGGAGTGCATGTAGATGTGTTCACTGACCACAAAAGCTTGCAGTATATCTTCAGTCAGAAAGAGCTCAACCTGTGATAGAGGAGATCATTGGAGTTGCTCAAAGATTATGACACGAGCATTCGCTAACACCCAGGTAAAGATAACATTACTGCTGACACTCCTAGCAGGTTCTCAATGGGTAACACAACCCATGTTGAGGAAGGAAAGAAGAAGCTAGCTAAAGAAGTGCATCAATTAACTCGATTGGGAGTTCAACTTGAGGAGAACAATAAGGGAGAAGTTATATGTACAGAATGGGTCAGCTTCATCTTTAGTGGCAGAGGTGAAAGAAAAGCAAAACAAAGACCCTGTCATACTTCAATTAAAGGAGGCTGTTCACAAACAGAAAGTGATGGAGTGTTGAGGTACCAAAGTAGACTATACGTTCCAGATATTGATAGTGTTTGAGATAGAATCATGGTTGAAGCCTATAGCTCTGGAAATTCCATTCATCCTGCCTCTACCAAGATGTACCATGACTTGAGGGAAGTCTATTGGTGGAGTGGAATGAAGAGGGATATTTCTGAGTTTGTTTCCAAGTGTTCAAATTACCAACAAGTAAAAGTTTAGCATCAAAGACCATGTGGATTGGCACAGAACTCCGAGATTCCCAAATGGAAGTAGGAGATGATCAACATGGACTTCATTACTAATCTACTAAGGTCTTGCAAGCAATATGATTTGATATGGGTAATCATGGATAAGATGACCAAATTGCCTTACTTAATAGCAGTTAAGATAACTAACACTATAGAGGAGTATATCAAGTTGTACATCTAGGAGATTGTGAGGTTGCATGTAGTTCCCTTATCCATCATCTAAGACAGAAGTGCTTAATTCACCTCCCAATTTTGGAGATCATTCCAGAAGGGACTGGATACTAAAGTGAGTTGAGTACAACCTTTCATCCATAGATGGATGGCCTAGTAGAGTGTACCATTCATACAATAGCGGACATGCTGAGAGCTTGTGTCCTTGAAGTCAAAGGAAATTGTGATGAGAACTTACCCTTGAATGAATTTGGATATAACAATAGTTATCATGCAACCATTAAAATGGCTCCCATTAAAGCTTTGTATGGGAGAAGATATAGATCACCAATTGGGTGGTTTGAGGTTGGAGAAGGCAAGTTGATTGGACCTGATCTTGTCCATCAGTCAATGGAGGGGGGAAATATTATTAAGGAGAGGTTGAAGACTGCACCAGAGTTACCTGAAATCTTATACCGATGTGAGGAGAAGAGACTTAAAGTTTGAGGTAAATGATTGGGTATACTCAAAAGTCTCACCTATGAAGGGTGTTATGAGATTTAGGAAGAATGGAAAATTGAGTCCTCGCTATATTGGTCCCTATCAGATTGTGAATAGGATCGGGAAGGTTGTTTATGAGTTAGAGTTGCCTTCCGAGTTAGATGCAATTCGTCCATTATTCCACATCTCAATGTTGAAGAAATGCTTGGGATATCCTGCCTTGGTAATCCCTAATGATTATATTGGAGTAAAGGATAGTCTATCCTACGAAGAGATTCTGGTCCAAATCCTTGATCGTCAGGTTTGTAAGTTGAGAACCAAAGAGATCGCCTCAGCCAAAGTCTTGTGAATAAATCAATTTGTTGAGGAAGCCATATGGGAAGCTGAGGAAGAGATGGGAGCTAAATATCCATATCTATTCATGCCTGCTAATGAGAATGTTAAAGGTAATATTCTTACCCTTGACTAAATTGATGTTTATATTCTTGAGTCTCAGTAGAATTTGTTGAGGTTGATGAGGAGTCGAGAATTTGAGATTATTGAGTGAGTATTGTGATGAGTCTTGAGACTATTCATGCCTTGATGTCCACCTTTACTCATCATTCGAGGACAAATGATCCCAAAGGAGAGATGATGTAATGCCCAATAAAATTACCAAAATATCGCTAGAGAGAGATGTGCGCATAACACATCTTTTTATGCTCCGAATGACAAATTCGAGGTCAGATATGTGATCAACATGAAAAATTGAGTAGGAAAATAGTCTCGGTTGATTTTTAGAGCAACCAAATCAAAAATAATTTTTTTATATGAAAATGATTTCCAGTAAGGGTGAGCGATAGGTCTGCGACACGCACATTTCATGGACCAACACCTAATTTTTCTCCAAAAATTTTCTACGGGATTAGAAAACTCGTTCGGAGAATTTTTGGCGAAAAACACCCAAAATTGATAGGGTCCATGTCACGGACCCCATGTCCCGAGATAGACCTTTTTTGTATTTTTTGTGAGGGGCATTCCAGACCTTTTCGTACCCCTCCTAAACTCAAAACAGGATCAAAATGGGTCATTTTGAGCGTAAAAAGGGCTCAAACCCCATTCTAAGTCCATTTTAAGTTCTTGAAAAAGACTATGGCTAAAGAGAAGAGAAGAGGAGTCTAAAATTACCGAATTCGAGGAGAGTTCTTGAGGATTAATTATCAAAAGCTTCACACCAGGTATGTAAGGCTAAACTAAAATATAGGATTGTTCATCCATGTGCCCCATATATGGTAATAGAGGAGTTAAGAGTCCATGAGTCCACATATATGTTTTCTTGAAATATTTTCTTGATTATTTTCTTGAAAATTATATCTATTACATGTATTTTCATATGTTGATGATCATCATAAACTTGTTTCTTGAAATAAACTGGATATGTTGACTTTGTGAAAGCATGCATGAATGAACCTAGGGATGGAGTCTAGAACCTTGACTTGAGTATGTTGATGGTAATCTTGGTGTGAGTATGCGGCTAAGTTACTTGAGCTTGATGATCCTATGAGTCTTCATAATTGATTTCTTGAGTTCTGTTAAATAACTTCTTCTAAAAATGATGATCTGAGTCCTTGAGTTCTTAAATTGAGAATTGAGTTAATTGAGATGAATTGAAGTCCCTGAAAATAATAGAGGACTCTAGAGTTTGAGTTAATCAGATAATGAGACTCTCCATGAGACTAAGTGAGTTGATGAGTACCTCCATAGGGCTAATTGAGATGAGGAGGAGACTTATGAGCATTGAGCCTTGGAGGAGTGTCGAGCACTGAGATGGGTAAGAGCGGATAAAGAAAGAGAGTGGTAATACATAGAATAAGAACATAGATATTGTCCACAGAATGGAGGACTTAAGAACTAGCTTGAAAGAAATCATACTAGACACGTGGAGGACGATGATCAAGTAGGACTCTGGTTCTTATATGGTAACATCATGTAGGAATAGAGTATCCATTAGTATATTTGAATGTACTAAGTATGTGGGATGCAATGCAACATATGATAAGCACTATAAACAAAATACATAACATAGGCAATGAATAAGCATATAGCAATATGGTATGTACGAATGATGCTTGAAGTAAAATCATGCTTATATAGAACATAATACATGTGTAAGGATAGACCATTATTAGTGAATATCCAAGGCCTACCACCTCTTTGAAGAGGCAAACGAGGTAAAAACCCCTCAATATGGTTGATGAGGTACAAACCCCTCATCATGGTTGATGAGGTACAAATCCTTCAACATGGTTATCAAGGTACAAACCCCTTGACGTGGTTACACGACCCTACTACCTCTCGAATGAGATGATCGAGGTACAAATCCCTCAATTATGGTTGCATTGGCCTACCACTAGCGAGCAAGGCAATCGAGGTACAAACCCTTCAACATAATTACCCGGGCCTACAACCTCCCGAGTGAGGCTTGATCAATTCCCAACACTATAGAGATAATATCATATACATACATTCCTTTCATCATCATATATCACCCTAACCCTAATCTAGCCAATCGATGGACCTCCCTAGCCATCTCTTCACCACTACCATCAACATGAACTAGGCTACCCATAGATACCCCACTCAAAGCATCAAAATCCTTAAGATCGGAAGAGATTTGGACACTTGAATTTTGAGGTGAAATATTGTCTAAGTGTTTTAGTGAGTATTGGGGAATGTCTTGAATGATATGAGGGTGAAATATGGCTAAGTATATGTATTTTTACATATGGGGAGGTTTAGGCCCAAGACTCAAAGGTGTTGGACTGGAAAGAGAAAATTGGGCACAAAATAATACACTGTGCACCTTGGCCGCGTCTCGCCAGGGACATGCCTGCTCACTGTTTTTCGCTCACTTTGAAATTTTGGATTTTGTTATGGTTGCTCTAAAATTCATGTTAGTTATATGGAAATTATGAATAAGGGCACTTCCAAGGCATATTTTTGGGCACTTTTTGGGGTCATTACAGTATCTCCCCCTTGGGAACATTCATCCCGATTGTCAATGAAATGTACATGGGAAGGGTAATCATGAAGAAATCTACCCTAACTAGAATGCAGCAATACACTTAAATACCATTTTCAAAGTCTCAACCAAAGTGTCAAAATCATCATGAACTTGTCAACATAAACATGAATGCATGCAAAAGACATAGGGGCTGAAACATAAGATTTAGAACTATAAAGAAAAGGACTTGACATGTTATCATAAGCTTGAACATAATGAAGGAGATATGGATATTTTTGTCCACACCCGCTCTGGCTCCCCGAGAGACATTTTCGACTTGAAGATTCTTCTAAAGGACCTTAATGGAAGCCATATCCTTGTTCTTCAACCTCTTCACTTGTCTATCCAAAATCTGAACCAAAACCTTTTCATAGGTCAAGTTATCCTCAACAATACCCACAACATCCAATGGGACAATAGCATTAGGGTCACCCATACATTTCCTTAACATGGATACATGAAACACCAGATGAACCAAATCCATTTTACTAGGCAAGTACAACTCATAAGCTACCTTGCGAATCCTCCTCATTACCCTATAGAGACCCATATATCTTAGGCTTAAGTTACCCTTCTTACCAAATCGAACCACACCCTTCATGGGTGAAACCATCAAATAGACCTAATCACCAACTTTAAATTCAAGGTTTCTCCTCCTCATATTAGCATAAGATTTTTGACGACTTTGGGCTATTTTCAACCTTTCTCTAATCATCCTTACCTTCTCAAGAGCCTCCATAACCAGATTTAGACTCATCAAGGCCACCTCTCCTACCTCAAACCAT
Organism: Solanum virginianum; assembly: GCA_000787875.1. Taxonomy (NCBI): domain Eukaryota; kingdom Viridiplantae; phylum Streptophyta; class Magnoliopsida; order Solanales; family Solanaceae; genus Solanum; species Solanum virginianum. Next base: position 110,447 of record DF358423.1, read on the forward strand.
TCAACCGGTGATCTATAACGCCTACCATAGAGGGCCTCAAAAGGAGCCATACCAATAGTAGAATGATAGCTATTGTTATATGCAAACTCAATCAATGGAAGATAATCATCCCAACTACCTCTCAATTACAATACATAAGGCCTAAGCATATCCTCAAGAGTTAGGATAGTTCTTTCAGCTTGGCCATCCATTTGAGGGTGAAAGGTCGTACTAAGCTTAACTTTTCTACTAAGACCCCTTTGAAAGGAACTCCAAAAATGTGAAGTAAATTGAGCACCACGATCTGATATGATAGACAAAGGAACCCCATGCAGCCTTATCAACTCATAGATGTACAACTCACCATAATCTATATCCCCATATGTGTCTCGATAGAAAATAAGCCAATTTTTTCATTCTAACAACCACAACCCAAATAGAATCAAAACCCTTTCTAGTCTTTGGCAACCCAACCACAAAATCCATATTAATTTATTCCCACTTCCAAGTTGAAATCTCTATGTCTTAGGCTAGGCCACTTGGCCTTTGATATTTAGCTTTGACTTGCTGGCAAATATGACAACCGGAGACAAATTTTGCAATGTCCCTCTTCATGCCTCCCTACCAATACACATCCCTAAAATCTCTACACGTTTTGGTAGAACTGAGGTGAATAGAAAAAGAAGAATTATGGGCCTCATTGAGGATTTTCTCCCTCAAGCCATCAACATAAAGTACACACAACCTACCCTGGGTACCTAAGGGCACCATCTCTCCCTTGGGAGAAGACCTCCACTTTGTTATCCCTCACCAATGCCTTCAATTCTAACAATGAGGGGTCAAGATCGTACTTTCCTTTTACCTCATTAACCAAGGAAGATTTTGAACCATCAACAACCACAATGCCACTATTCTCAACCTCTTTCACCCTAACCCTAATCTAGCCAATCGATGGACCTCCCTAGCCATCTCTTCACCACTACCATCAACATGAACTAGGCTACCCATAGATACCCCACTCAAAGCATCAGCCACCACATTAGCCTTACTAGGATGATGATGCACACTCATGTCATAATCCTTAAGAATTTCTAACCACCTTTTTTGCCTCAAATAAAGATCCTTTGAATGAACACATATTGGAGACTCTTATGATTGGTAAACACATCCATAGGCACTCGATACCAACAATGACACCAAATTTTTGAAGCAAATGCCACGGCGGCCAATTCAAGATCATGGGTAGTGTAATCCTTTTCAAGAACCTTAAGTTGTCTAGAAGCATAAGCTATCACCATACCATTTATCATCAAAACACCAACCAAACCAATTCTTGAGGCATAATAATACAAAACAACCCTTCCAACCCTTCCAGTAGAGCCAAGATAGGAGCGGACACAAGCTTAACCTTCAAGGTTCTAGAAACTCTATTCACACTCATCGATCCACTCCAATTAGCCTTACTTGGGGTCAACTAAGTCATGGGAGAAACAATAGAAGAAAACCTATCCACAAACCTCCGGTAATATCTGCTAAGTCCAAGACACCCCTAATATTTGATGGGGTCAACGGTCTAGGCTAATCTCTAATCACCTTCGTTTTATTAGGGTCCACCTTAATACCATCACCCATCACCACATGACCTAGTAAGGCAACCTATTACAACCCAAAACTCCCATTTTTCCTATTTAGCACCCAACCTTCTTCCTTAAACTTTGTAATACTACTATTAAATGACTTACATGTTTCTCTTCACTCCCGGAGACAAACCAATATATCACCACTAAGGACCATCACAAGCATAACAAGGCAGGGTTTAAAGACCCTATTCATGAGACCCATAGACATAACCGACACACTAGCCAAACTAAAACATTATTCTAAATTCAAGAATGCTGATAAGGACACCAAGGACTCGCCTACCACCAAAATGGCTTAATAGAAATAACTTAGGTTTAACACCCCTACCTCTCACAAGATGAAGAATGCAACCCTTATAGATCGAGTGTACCATAGAACAAGAAATGGATCTACCTCTTTTGCTACCACTATACAATCTCCCCCTCAAAGACAGGTTTAGTAGGGACTTGGAATCTAACTCTATAGGTTCTACTATCCATAAGGACATAAATATGCATGCAACCAATTCATCCCTAGTATGACATCCAAACCTCCACCTCAACTCCAACAAGCCACAAGGCAAGACCTAATGCAATATGAAAACAGAACAATACCTATGAACTTTCCAACAATAATATACTCAACAAAATGATAGCCACCAAAGGTTCACGTAACAACTCGGGACACACAAGAAGCCCACTTGCAACCAAAAAGGATAATGAAAGAAATAGTGGCATACTGGACCCATCAATGTATGTATAATAAAGTCAAAGGAAAGTTTGACATACTAGTAATAACATCGGGCACCTCATCTCCTCCTTGAGCCCCTTGATCAACATGACCACCTTAATCTAAAGGTCGACCAACCGTGCACCTCCTTCAAGAATATGGACAATCAACTAGCTTGTGATCCACTTCACTATATCCATAAAAAGCATTAGTCTTTCTCAAGCGTGGGCCACTATGATTCTTTCCACACCTTTGACACTTGGAATTAGTTATCCCACCATCACTTCCTTTACTCTTATTGCGTTTATAGGGCAATCATTCCTCTCATATCCCACTTCACCATAACTGAAACAAGTATTGGTGTCCCTCAAACATGGGCCTTTATGAACCGTACCACATGTTTGACACATAGCATCACCTCTATCTTTAGGACTTTGGAACTTTCCTTCAAAATGGACACTCTTGGCCTCACTACCCCTTCTCTTACCATTTGAAGTCTCAGGAGCACTCACTAGTTGATTGAGTTGAGTCATCAATTTTGTCACCGCTTTGGCCAATACGCAAAGAGCATTGCGAACCTCCGTATTCAATATATTACTATCCTGAATAGCTTGAGACATATCCTGAAATATAACGATTAGGGATAAGCAATAAGCCCTAGGGGACCTAACTCTATCACATGACATAGATCATGAAGAAGTGAAACATTTCCTAGAATGCCTCATAGTCTCCTATTTATTGTCGTGGCATAATTCACAACCAAAAATAAGACTCTAATTGACACGGTGTGTTAGATATCGAGGACCTAACAACCTAGTGCTCAGATACCATCTTTGTCATGACCCAAACCTAGGGCCTAGATGTGACCGGCGAATGGGAAACCCAAAGGGACCTCAAACAAGTCTCTTAGCATATCATTCTCATCGTTAGTTGCAGAAGCAAGAATAAACAATAAGAGGAAACATAAAAAAGGGAAATTAGGACTAAGGGAGAGAGAGTGTTTAATACTTAAATAACATAGATGAGTCAAAACTCAAGCATAATACATAACTTGTCCAATGATACCTCTAAACATAGAACTTAACAGGGGCCAAGACAAGCAATAGGGCTCACCCTCATATTCAGAGTATACATTAAAAAGAAGAGTCATAATACATAGCATAAGAACATAGACATTGTCTCTAGAATGGAGAACTCAACAACTAGCTTGCGAAAAATCATACTAGCCATGTGGAGGAGGATGATCAAGTAGGACTCTGGTTCTTATATGGTAATATGATGTATTAGTATATTTGTATGTACTAAGTATGTATGATGCAATGCAACAAGTGATAAGCACCATAAATAAAATGCATAACATAGGCAATGAATAAGCATATAACAATATGGCATGTATGAATAACGCTTGAAGTAAAATCATGCTTATATAGAAAATAATACATATATAAGGAGAGACCATTATTAGTTAATCTCCAAGGCCTACCACCTTCTTGGAGATATGAATGAGGTACAAACCCCTCAACATGGTTACCCGGACCTACAACCTCGCGAGTGAGACGTGGTCAATTCCCAACTCTATAGAGGTAATGTCATATACATATATCCCTTTCATCATCATATAGTCATTCAACTCATATGATATGCATTGGGACTTCGATTCCTCAAGAAATCATAACCAGACATTTTATTAAACACTTGGCAGGTGTGTAATGCTAGTGTAAAAATCATGCAATTCAAGAGTTGAATTATGCTAGGAAATTTAGTGTAAAACCATTAATACATACTTGGTAACACCCTCAAGAAATATAAATCAAAACCCTTCATCAAGTCTAATTATAGATTATAGATTCGCAGCTCAAAATATGCTAAAACAATCACAATTTCATGAAACCCCAACATAATGTGCAGTGAAATTCATAATAAGTAAGACCATGAGTAAATCAACTTTAAATCATTAAATTTAGGTAAAAAAGAAGCTTGAGTACCATGGGTGAAAGGAGTCATTGGTTGAAACCACCCACATACCTTAGCTTTGGATAATTCCTTGATGAAGATTTTAATGGAGACTTGAAGCTTGAGTAAAATCCTTAAGATTCGGAAATGGATCTACCTCTTTTGCTACCACTATATAATTCCTTGATGAAGATTTTAATGGAGACTTGAAGCTTGAGTAAAATCCTTAAGATTCGGAAGAGATTTGGATACTTGAATTTTGAGGTGAAATATTATCTAAGTGTTTGAGTGAGTATTGGGGAATGTCTTGAATGATATGAGGGTGAAATATGGTAAGTATAGGCTTTTTTACGTATAGGGAGATTTAGGACCAAGACCCAATGGCCTTGGACCAAAAAAGAAAAAACTAGGAAAAAAAAAATACAATGGCGCACCCTGGCCGTGTCGCGCTAGGGGCGCGCCTGCTCAGTATTTTTCATTCACTTTGAAATTTTGGATTTTGCTACGGTTGCTCTAAAATGTGGGTTAGACCCATTTCCCACTTAGTTTTGACCCCTGAACAATAATATAAAGTCAGATTTTTTAAATATCACATGGATTTTGAGATATATAGAAATAACGATTTTGGGCACTTTCGAGGCACATTTTCGGGCACTTTTTGGGGTCGCTTCATGGTCCCCTCTTGAGAAAAAGTCCCTGAAATAATATAGGATTGTAGAGTTTAGATCTATTGTGGGTCAACATGAGTTAAGTTGAGTCTAAGTTGATTGATAAGGTTTGATTGGTTGCTGGGTCACTTGTCTACCCTTTATTCTTGCTTTAGATTGACATTTGACATTCTGATTCGGTATTATTTTGAGTTGATGTTGTTTCTATATTGTTCTACTTGCTTCTATTTCATTCAACTATTTTACATGCCCGTACATTCCACGTACTGATGTCCCCTTCTGGATTGCATTGTTTTATGATGCAGAGGAAGGTACTAGAGATTGTCAACAGGCGCACCATTGAGGATCTAAGCATTTTAGCTAAGTTGGTGGGCCTCCTTTACTTCAGAGGATCATTGAATTATTTTCGTCTTGCTTATTAGATTTAGACTTAGAATTAGCTTTATTTTATTTTGTGGTAGCCATAGTTAATTCATTGGTACCATCTGATAGTGACAGAGGCTTTATAGACTAGACTTGAGTATTGATGTTGAGACTTGTTGAGCTAGCTTCTTTCAGACTAACCTACTTTATTTATAATGTTTGAGTATTAGATTGCTCACTCTTATCTTTAGTCTTCCGCTGAGCTTTTTGTATTATATATATATATTGAATGAATGGATGTGATGAAGCCAAGTGATTCGCTTGGGGACTAGCAATTGTCTCTGAGTGTCGGCCATGTCTAGGGTACCCTTCGAGGGCATGGCATAGTGAACAAATTCTTGGATCGTAGCTTCTTTCAATTCCAAAGGAAAGAAACAGTCAAAGAATCTTTTTTTTAACCTCCCCAAATAATAGAGAAACAGTCAAAGAATGTTTCTTTAAATCTTCCCAAATAATGAAACACATATCAATAGCTCTTTCATTCTTCCATTAGTCAAATAAAATTCAAGCAACACTTTTGAGTTGGTAAGTGACTAACTCTATCTTCTGTCATAACCAAAGATTCAGGGGTGATAACACTCACCTATCCCATCAAGGCGAGTTAGCCTAAACCTGAACAGTCCAATACCATAATAAAAATGGAAGATAAAACAATCTAAAATAGTAGATATGTGTAAGGAAATAGAACTAAAGTCATCCCGAACTGGCGTAACATGTACAAGCGACTAGATAATAACACTTAAAAGAAAATACAACTTTTAATATCTAGTTCCCGAATAGAACATAATAGAAATATAAAATCCTTGAGGGTCAGCTAAAGGGAGAAGTAGCTACTCTCAAGAATCTAGAAGCTCAGTCTGACAGTGAGAAATCTAATAAGGAGGAATCAGGCTCAAAATCTATAACATTGTAGCAAGGGGTGATCACCAAACAACATGATGTTCGGCAAATGGAAACTAAACCTAAAGTAAATTAATGAAGAGTACAAGTGCTCCTATCCACCCAACCACATACTGCTAAATATAAGTATGTATATGTATATATATACACACACATTATAGAATACTATCTCAGAATGATCAACTGATCCCCAGAGTCAAATAGTATAATAGAGGATCAGAAATATAAGCAGTTACTGTCTCATAACACAATATCTCAATAGTCTAATCTTTACAATGTACAAGACTCAAGTTATTAACATATATCATAATCTTTCAATAGCTCAATCTATAAGGTGTAAAGCATTCAAGACATCACACATGGTACATATAACAACCTCAAGAAAGAAATGATATGAAATGGAATAAATGCTATGAAATATAAACAATGTGATATAATATCAAGTAATCATGATGCATATCTGCCCTACGATATACATTGGTATAATCAGATCGAGACCCATGGGGTCCTTACATATACCATGTATCCGTTGAAACCATTTTCCCTCGGTATTTATTTTTTATATCTTGCTGGAACTATTTCCTTTTGGCTTTTCATCATCAAAGGAACATCAAGCAATACATATATTATCATAACACAATACTCACTTTCATAAGTATAAGATATGCAAGATATCCACATAAATCATTTATTTCATAATCAATATCGAATAATCGAGTAGTTCACAATTCCACAATTATTCACAAGTCAAAGATTCACAACATTCACCATTACCCAATCTGAAATCCAATGATCAAATCCTATAATACTACAATTTTATCCCATTTTATGCCACAAATCATCCAAACCCACTCACATAGGATAACATAAGGTTCAATAGTAGTTAACAAAAGCTTAGAAGTCCACTTGTCTTAATCGAAGTCTCAATCAACACAAATCCAAACTTTTTTCCCTTCCATGATAGTGTAAATTACCACAATCTAGTCAAATACAGAATTATGATTACATTATGAAGTTAATGACACTAAAATCAAGCAATTTAAGTGAAAAGAGAAAAATAGTTCAAAAATTTTATACCAAAAAAGGTTGTCAAAATCTAAAAAAGTCCCCATGTAATAAAGAATCTGATGGTGAAACCTTTTTGAGAAAAGACATAAAATGAGCTCAAAATCATCATTTTTCTATCAAAAATCAATGTCTAGGAAACCCCAAGTTTTCCAATTCAAGACCCAAATATTTAATGTTAAAATCATGAATTAATCAATGAAACTTGAATATATAAGTTGGATATACTTAACCCAAAAGCTTTGTCTTGAAATTCCTTGAAAATCTCTTCAAAATTAAGATTAGAACGTTAAAAATGAAGAAAAATGATGAACTTGAAGTTTTTAACTAAAACACTGTTCAGGGATCTCTTGACTCTCCACGAACACGGTCATCATCTCCGCAAGTATAGAATAGCTAATGCTCCACATTCACGAAGGATGTGTCTTAAATACAAAGGTCGGCAGACCAATTTAAATGACCCCAAAAATGTGCCTCAGAAGTACCCGAAATTGTAATTTCCATATATCTCAAAATCTGTCCATGATATCGAAAATCCAACTTCATATTCTTGCTCAAGGGGTCAAATTGACTGGGAAATGATTCTAACTCTAATTTAAGAGCAACCATAGCAAAATTTGAAAATCACAAACATGCGATATCCAGTGACGATCCAAGCCCCTAGCGCGATGCGCCAAGGGCGCGCTTCTGTGTCCAAGACTTTTTGGTCTTGGGACTAGGTGTTCTCATGCATAAAAATACCTATACTTAGCCTTATTTCACTCTCATATCATTCAAGACATTCACAAATACTCTCTCAAACACTTGGATAATATTTCATCTCCAAATTGCAAGTCCCAAAACTCATCTAGATCTTAAGGTTCTAATTCAAGCTTCAAGTCTCCATCTTCAATCTTCTTTAAGGATTCTCCAAAGTCAAGGTATGTGGGTTTCTTTCATGGGTTCCTTTCACCGATGATGCCCAAGCTTTATTTACCTAAATTTGCATGATTTAAAGTTGATTTACTCATGGATCTTGCTTATTATGAATTTCACAACACACTATGTTGGGGTTTCATGAAATTGTTATAGTTTTAGCATGTTTTGAGCTATGCATCTAAGGTCTATTGTGAGATTTGATGAAGCTTTTTGATGTATATTCCTTGAGGGTGTTACTAAGTATCTATTGATGGTTTTAATTTGGATTTTCTAGCATGATTCCACTCTTGAAATGCATGGTTTTACACTAGCACTACACACCAGCATGGTATTTGATAAAATGTCCAGGTTATGATTTCTTGAGGAATTAATAGTCTAATGCATATCTTATGAGTTGAATGACTTTATGATGATGAGAGGAATGTATGTATATGATATTATCTCTATAGTGTTGGGAATTGACCAAGCCTTACTCGGGAGGTTGTAGGCTCGGGTAACCTTGTTGAGGGGTTTTTTTCTCAATCACCTCATTCGGGAGGTGGTAGGCCTACGCAACCATGTCGAGGGGCTTGTACCTTGATAACCATGTTGGGGAGTTTTGTAATGACCCCAAAAAATGCCCAAAAAAGTGCCTAAGAATGCTCAAAATTTTAATTTTCATATATCTCAAAATCCATTCATTATTTTTAAAAATTTAACTTCGTATTCTTGTTCAGGGGGTACAAATTAAGGGGAAAAGGTTCTAATCTTAATTTTAGAGAGATTAAATCGAATTATGAAATGTCACCATATGAAACTTTAAGTAAGGAAATCGTGTCACCTCTGCTAAGCGGAGAGGTGTTTTTTTGGAACACTGGTTTTTTCTTGCCTTGGTCCAAGACTTTAAATCTTGGGCCTAAATGTTCCCATACATGTTTTATTCTATACTTAGCAAAATTTCACCCTTATATCATCCTAAACATTTCCCAATGCTCCCCAAAACACTTAGTCATATTTTCACTCCCCAAACTCAAGTCCCAAACCCTCATTGCAAGTTAAGGTTCTCCTTCAAGGTTCTTTTTCAAGCTTCAAGTCTCCATCTCCAATCTTCACTAAGTTTATCTCCAAGATAAGGTATGTGGGTTTCTTTCAGGGTTCCATTCACCCATGATACCCAACCCTCCTTTTACTCAAATTGCATGGTTTAAAGTTGATTTACAAATGAATCTTGATTATTATGAAATTCACTGCACACTATGTTAAAGTTATGTAAAGT